>JAQMCW010162597.1:0-11595 GCA_030068335.1 Chrysichthys cranchii
TGCCGAACCCGGGGCTCAAACCCAGGACCTTCTCGCTGTGAGGCGACAGTGCTAACCACTCAGCCACCGTGCCGCCCGCTGTAATTTTATGTTGTTTATAAATATATTTCCATGTCATGACAGGATGTGCTGTTATAAGAAAATAATCGATGACACAAGTGTTTCATTCCTCATATACCATAGCAATTTGACAATAATTAATTTTTTATTACTTATATTGATCATTTTACGTTACGTTTAACGTTGGGTAATGCCTGTGAAGGAAGCTACACTTGCGCTCAGAAGTTTACATAAACGGACACGAAGTTCATGCCAATATTGGGCTTTTAATGATTTCTTCGAGCCTTTCTTTTTCTGGGGAAGAATGACAGTACATCTTTAATTTAAAAAAAAAAAATTACTGCACAAATTTGGATTTTCTGAAATCGACACAGGGTCAAAATTATACGTACGAATTAGTAGAGTTTAATTAAATTTATGTGTTTCCTGGCATAGACCCGACTTTTGAACACTCCACATATTTTTGACACTCAGGACTTGTTTTAAGCTTAATGTTAGCCTGCTTTCTGTCTTTATTTCATAACCAGCCCTGATGTGTGTTAGGGGACAATGTCCTGTTGGAAATCCCAACTGTGTCCAAGTTTCAATTGTCCAGCTGATGGTCTGAGGTTATAGGGTTTTTGTTTTTTGTTTTTTCACTAAGATGTACAGTATGTTGGAAAATTTCACCCCTGAAAAAGTCCAAAACAGTATAAATAAATCCTTGAAGGCCCAAACTTGCTATTGCATTCATGTCCATGATGAGGTTAGGGAAACTTCTAACCTCAACTGTAGCTCCTGGTATCACTTACATTATCAATCCTGCAGACTTCTTTCTTTAATGTTGAACTTCCGTATCTTAAATCAACTCATCTCCATATAAAAAACATAACAGTACATTCTTCAAATCCAATTACAATTAGCCTTAACCCTGTAGCACGCCTTAACTTTTAATAAACTTTTGTTTCACCCTGATATTCAACCCACTCACTGGTTGGTGGACATTAGTGGACATCCCAGGAGGTCTCATAAGGACCAATTCATAACATGTAATAGGGAAGGGTTCTTTAAAAAAAACACTTGTTTTGGGGTTCACTGAGTCTGTATCATCATTTTAGCCGATGGAGATATTTTCCTATTGCCATGAGGTGGTCTGGGTTTTCCAGGATAGTCCCCATACAAGTCCAACTACAGACTTACAGAACTTCCGTTACTACACAAACTATCAGAGCTGTTGTTATAAAATATCAATCAACGACTTTTGGCCAATCAGATTTGTGAATTCAACAGCACTGCTAAATAAATCGAATTAGTTAATGATTTTAAAGTTTTAACCTAGTGACAAACCAAACCATATAGAGTCCCAATGTGTGCTGCAGGTTGCCCCCTGAAACCCCGACACACATATGAAAGTGCTTTATAAGTGACTTGATCTGTGTGCTGTTTGTAAGTAATGGCATTTTGGATAATTATGGGTGGAATAAGCTTTTGACGGTTCTCTCGCTCCTTCACCTTCTTTCTCTCTAATTTAAAATTAAGTGATAGTCATTTTCTCTTACTAAGCAGGTCTATAATTAGGCTGTATCTCAAGAGCTGAGTCTCTTGATTGAGATCATTTGCAGATGTTTAACATCCCAGCAACCAAGGCAAGGCGACGCACTGATGTGAAGTTTGAGAAGCCAAAGAATTTTTACAATTGTGTACTTTTGTTGTTTGCCCGCAAGGTCCTGCGTCTTCTCACTCTGACTTTAAACAATAGACCCTATAGCACAAAAGCGCCGTTGCGATAAAATAAATGTACAGTTTATTAATTACATCGTGCAGTCGATGAGATCATCCTTTACAATCAAGCAGTGACAATAAATCCGTATAAAATAGTTATGCAAGGACGTGTTCACTGCAAAATCCATAGATAATCGAGTGTAAAATTTGACATGTATGAGAATTTGTCATTTAGCCCACATTGTTTATATAATATTAGTAATGTCTCGCGGCTTTAGTCTTTTAATATCCACAGGCTAATATGCTGAAAGCGTTTTAGTTTTAGTAAATTACTTATCGCTAAATTAGGAGAAATTTAGCTCGGATGCTTTGCAGATTTCATGTCAGACGTTTGGATCTTTGGTGTATTTTAGCAACTAGAAATACAGAAAACAAACACTAACGCTACTGTCGTAAATAATACAAAAATAACAACGATTTCTGTTTTTCCTCTAGCCTAAATTTACAATGTTTAAACAAACAAACCCACCTATGTAGTATCGACTAATTCCTCAATGTTCAGTTTGTCACATGTCCTTTGACATTGTCCTCCAGAGATCATAAAGGGAAAAAAAAACAAATAAATGACCAAGATCCCTTGACAAACGCATAAGTAAATAAATAAATAACTCATGCCTTCAGAAGCTGTGATTTTGTTGGTAATATCTTAAAAAAGCTAGTGTAGCCGGACTGAATGATTTATGCAGATCTGATTTACATTGACAAATTTTCAGGTGTTGTTATTGTTATAATGTTTCACTTGTCAAGTGGTCTCTAATCTCATTCTGGAAGATGGTCTAGAGCAGTGGATCTCAAACGTTTTGTAGCCAGGAACCTTTTTAAATATGAAATAAATTCTACACGCCCAATCAGTACAGATTCTCACTCTGACTCGTCTTTCGCTGCCCTGTTCAGTGTCATGGGGGGAAGCTGGAGCCAATCCCAGCTGACTTTGGGTGAGAGCTAGGGTACAAACTGGGCAGGTCGCCCATCTACCGCAAGGCGAAACACAGTAGCCAATTAGCCTAATCCCCTCTGTGCAAGTATTTAGACTGTGGGAGGAAACCAGCGTACCAGGAGGAAACCCATGAAGGCTAGAATGCTGTTCGGGCCTCTTACTTCTGTCCGAACCCGACAGAGCAGTGACCGAACCCGACCCGAACCCGACATGCATTTATATGTTTCTGTCCGAACCCGACCCGAACCCGATTGGAATTTTAACGTTTGGCCGAAACAGGCACTGCTAAGTGATTATGATGATACTCTCTGTCATGAATCTGTCCGCACAGAGCACGCGTCTGCGCACCCATTTTCGGGCGCTCTGAAAGGAGGTGCGCTTCGGGCTGGGAGCCTACTGTATTTATTTTTTTAACAAAAATTAACTTTACCATTTTAAATATCAAACGTTTTTGTGCTGACGTGACCGAACCCGAGTAACATTTCGAGATATTTGTCTGAACCCGGCTCGACCCGTCAGGTTGGGTCTCCGTGCTCTAATGAGAACACAGGGAGAACATGCGAACTCCACACAGAAAGGCACCCAGGTCTACCCTGGGGATCGAACCCGGGACCTTCTTGCTGTGAGGTGACAGTGCTGACCACCACACCATCGTACCACCCCGGTCCAGGTTTATTTGATGAAAATGCTTACAGTTTTTTAAATCATATTTTTGCAAGCAGAGAACTATTTAATTTCTGAGATTTTCAACTGATAGAACACATCTGATTTGGCTTTGATGCTTGACCCCATAAATAGAATAACTTTCATAATGTGACATTGTGATTTCCACTACAGTTACCGTTTATTTATTTCTATGCTTCATGGACCCCTAGGGGTCCCTAGACCCCACTTTTAACCCTTTCCTAATAACAGGGAATGGGTTCCATTCTGGTGCATGCACTAAATGTTTAAACTGGTTCAGAACATGAAAAAAATATGTTTTTTCCAGTGCAAACCGTGATGACATCAAGGGGCGTGTCATTAGTTTGAGGAAGCAAAGTGCAGTAATTTTGGAACACAACGGAAAAGGATAAATTAGAAAATATCTGCAATAACAAAAAAAAGCTTGCAGTTAATGAATGTGATCTGTCATCTTGCTGCTACCGTTTACTTCCATTGTGTGTTGTACGACGCCCTCTGTGGATGATGTATCCTTGATTACAAGGGTTCTGCACAAAACTGGTGAGAACATGGGTTGGTTCCCTAGCTGGCACCAAGGTTCAAAAAATCCTGAACGGACCTGTTTCGTTCCCTGTTGGTGGGAAGGGTTTATTTGAGAACCACTGGTCTAGAGCATGGGTGTTCAGTACCGGTCCTATAAAGCCTTTTCTGTCTTTGTTTTCAAATCGTGAAGTCGTGAAGGACAGGGATTCCTCAGGACCCAAGGTTAAAAGTCCTACTCAAGTGCTTAATCAGATTTGGTAGAAATAAAAATCCCACATTGGACCTTATTGAACAGACTGGGGTTCACTGGTGTAGGTGGAATCAACTGTGGCTCTTGCTTGGTAGGAACAAAACCCTGCAGATCCCAACAGTCTCTGGTTTAGTCAATATATAATTCCTCTATTCCACAGATTACCAGACTTGCTCTTTGAAATGTCCTGCCAAAAGCTATATTATAAATTATAAACCGATTATATTTACATTTATTCCTTTGGCAGATGCTTTTATCCAAAGAGCTTCACAGTTGAGCTGAGCAGATGGAGGGTCAACAGAGCAGTTTGGAGGTACAGAGATTCAAGCTTACTGTACATCCCTATGATCAGGAGGCCAGAGACTTAACCACTGATCTACCACTGCAATGAATTGCAAAGTACCTTAACCTCACATTTCACTGGATGAGCTGAATGCTGGGACCAAGACTTTTGCATTGGGAAAGTATAGAAAATCTGGGTCTAATTTGTGACATTTTTATAACATTTACCCAATCACCTCCTACTCCACCAGTTTGCTCTTAAAAGAATGGTAATCTATGAACATTTGAACAATAGTTCAATTTTGCTCCTTTTGGCAAAACACAGTTGAGCCAGCCAAACAAAGTCAGAAGACTAAACTCTGCAAGAAATCTTGAATATGACTCTTAAATATGAATCTTTTGAGTCCTCCAAAATCTCTGACGTGTTTTTCTACAAGCTGTCCTTCAATGTTCAGAGCCGAATGTCATCAAGCGAGGTTAAGCACCTCCCAAACAATTGCTCCTCGTATTCTGAGAGTTGACGAAGGAACCCAGCATTTGGCGCTGCACAGGTGCGCCTCTCTTTGAGCCAACGGAAAGCGTGAAGTAGAGACCAGCGGCGCTGTTCCATCAGGAAGCCCAGCGTCAACACCGAGCTGCGGCTCCGTCCCAGGCTGCAGTGCACCAGCACACGCCCTCCAGGCGAACCCGGTGAACCCCTCAGGGCTGCCGCTATGAAACGGGAAGCTTCTGGAAGTGCCTGGCGAAGGTCCTGTTGGGCATCGTCGCTGAGCCGGAGTCGAAGATACCTCAGGACATTAGGGAAGGCATCTGCGATCTCCGCAGTGGCGTTGACCACATGTGTGATATGCAGATTCTTGATGATGCGGTAGTCCTGAGCTTGCGAGGCAGAACCTTGGTACAGTGCCCCTTCCAAGATCTCAGAAGGATAGATGGTGAGGAGGCGGCGTTCAGACTCCAGCAGGACCATCCGAGGTGTACACAGGAAAGGGTAGAGTGAGTGGAAGGCTGAGTAGCCACCCAGCAAGATGACAGGGTCCATGCCAAGGGCACTCAGCTGGAAGAAGCAGTGCTGTAGGGTGGGGTTGTCGGCACGTGCCTCTTGGCTGCCTACTGTACACAAGAGAGGAACGAAGTCAGAGACAGACATGTTTGGTTCAGGTGTACAGTCTTTGTACATGGGGTATGTCTAAACTGCATTGATTATATAGTAATAGATATTTCTTTCTAATTAGATAGTACTGGGGATTTTGCCCAGTAGAAGAAACTATGATTGTAAACATTGGGTTTTTGTAATTGCTGAAAGTTCTGAAAGATTACGTGCCGTATTCTGGCAACTTAAAAGGACTTGGGGAAAATGACCTAGTATACCAGGGGTCATTGATTCTAGTGCTGGAGGCTTGGGGTGTGGTACAGATTGGTGATTGACACACCCAAAAAACCTATAATTAACTGATGAAGTGTCTCTGAGCAGGGGGACATCTAAATTAGGCTGGACTCCGGGCCTCCTGGGATGCAATTGATAACTCCTGTTTTAGACAAGGTTGATTTTTTGCAAGATGATTTTTTTCATGACGTCTTCCCTAATGGACAAAAGCTCACAGTTGTGGATTTCAGGCTATTCCTGAAATGTAATCATGGTAGTCCTTGGAAGTTGCTTGATTTTTGACTTTATCATAGTGTTATTTTGAAGAAGGATGTCTAATAGTCAGGATGTCTTGTTAATAGTGTCCTTGCTAGTTGTCAGAGAATCTTTGCAGCAAGAAATCAGGTATCTATGAGAATACAGAGCATCCGGGTCCTGAAATGTATCTAAAAAGTCTCTGGGTTTTTTTGGTGTTCCATTGTACCAGGGCTTTTTTACACTTTACCTTGTATATCAGTGGAACATCCCTTGGAACTTCTCAAATATCTTTTTTTTTTTTTTGTATTTATGGTACTTGGATGGTTCTGAAATATTAATTATTTGCAGGTCATGGTACCTGGGCTGTGTCCTTCCTCTGCATAAAGCAGAATGATGGAAAACTCCTGTAGCTGGACACAGCTTATCAAACACCCTAGATCCGGGTGAATTACAGTCACACTCGCACGTGCCGTAACCAGGTGACTCTGCTTATACCTGTGTTTCAAAAGAGATTAGGTACATAAGTGGACGAACGATACTTAACAGATACTTATGTCTGGTAAATGGGCTCGAGTTTATGGACGTGTGTGCAGCATGTGCTACCTGTCTGCAGAGCGACAATCCAAAATGAGGATGTAGTACGGGTCATGGAGTGCTGGTTCACCGGCTTCAGCGTTTAACAAGTTGTACACCTGCTGTGGCGTCACGTAGCCTCTCGCTATATCAGATTTTTCTGGAAGCGCAGGCACCAACAGCTCCTCTAAACACAAACACGGAAATATCGACACAAATACGCAGACACAAACATGCAGATCTTGTGCACTTTTGGCCCAACCGTGTACCGTCATGCAATATGAACCACTAGAGGTGTAAAGAAGTTCTGTTATTTCAATCTGTAGCTGTTCAACAAGCTCCGAATAACTGCATCCTTATTCAAATTTAAGTCCAGAGTGGGAGTGGCCTAAACTAGAATGGGTTGTTGTTAGCGGTTTTGGTTTTAATGAAATACGAACCTTACTCTAGGGGCCAGACAATCCTTGGAAAAACTGGAGAAAAACAACCCAGATGGAGAAATTTCAGGATTTTTTTCATACAATTCTAGATCTGATAGTTCCTCAACCTCAGCTAAATCACGCCAGTTCGTAATCGGTTTCAGCTACAGATCTGCGACTTTATTATTATTATTATTATTATTATTATTATTATTATTATTATTATTATTATTATTATTTAGCTTGTACTTCCAGCCATATTTTTAAACAAATTTAGTTGGTTCTTTTTCCAAAACCAACTAGTAGCCTTATTTAAACCGCTACAGGGAGTTAGTGAAGAATGCATGAACGAATGCTCAAAAGGCATCACGCAGGTCTCGTGCCTATATATCAACATTAAAAACCTCCCAATCGCAAAACTATTTTTATGTCCTGCAGGATCCCAGTCCAGATGCACACCTCTAGTCTTATCCTGTGATCATTCTGGTTTGTTTTTTGCAAAAAACCACTATATATATATATATATAGTGTACCTCCTATTCATATCTGTATTTCATGGAGTGCCCCCTAAGGGTCATGGTGGGGAATTTCTTTTTAGCTACTTTTGCTTTCCCTTGCAATACTTTTTGTTAACTCCAAATAAGGGTTAGAGTAAGGATTAACACTAAAGTATTGTGAAGGAATGCGAACATAAAAGACGTGCGTGAAAGGACACGCAAAAGTAGCTGGAGAATAAAATATCCCCATGGCCCTTAGGGATCCCTGTAGCATTTGTATCTGTTTGGAACATGTTATTTGTTCAAATCTAATCAAACGTCAATCAGTTAAATCAAATCTAATGCCTTCATATTCAGTCATATAAAATATTTCATTCTTTGCCTTTTTTTTTTTAAATCAAAACAGACATTGTCAAATCACACTCCATCATGGTGGCAAACCTTCGTTGTTATTCTGAGTGCCTTGAATGATGTTATTACGAGAGGGTTTGACAATGCCATTCATCTCTGGACCGGAGGCGCCATTTTCTCCTGGCCCAGAGCTCCGGAGCCCAGTGGAGGAGACAACACGGCATTTATCAGACCTGCAGGTAGGGGGAGGTATAGAGGGATTTAAAAAGAGAAATGATGGAATAAGATGAAAAGATGGAGATATCGTATTGTATGATAGATTAAAATCTTCCGTTTTGATTCTGTACCAAAAATACTTGTCAGGACCTCTCCATACTGTCCCTCATAAGAGGTGGAGGAGAGGTCTTCTACTAAGCTGTGGGTTTAGCTCAGTTTCTGATCATTTTAAGCATGTTTGTAGTTGGAATAAAAATAAGCGTCTGTGGGAACTCACCTGGACAGTGCAATGCCCATGGTTTCGGATCGGAGGCATTCGGGATTCGCAGCCTTCTTCACTGCTACGGGCCAAAAGGTAGAAGAATCGACGCGACCATCCTGACGGACACATACACTCAGACAGCTGAAAAAGTTTACAATCGAGCCAAATCACCCTACAAGGACCAAAATCCTCAATGATGCTGAGCAACAGTGTGGAATCTGGCTCCTGGCCATGGTCCCCGTTTCTTCTCCACGTGTGAAAAAGTGACCGTTTTTTTTCCTTTCTTTCTTCTCGTTTGTTCCTGTCCCCTTCCTCCCGTCCTTATTTTAGTAGGTTGCCGTGGTTATGCGGCAGATTGAAGTGCTCTACATGAGCCAGGGTGAGCTGGACGTGACAGGTCAGTGTGTCACACACATCCACACACCACACACATATCCAAACAGGGTTTAGGGTCCATCTAAGGTCGAATGTTCGCGGGCACATTAGATGATGTCAAGCCATACAGATTTTCTGTTGTTTCAAAAACAGAAACGTGACCCGATCAAGCAAAAATGGCTCACAGTGACCCTTGGGGGGACGTCTGCCTGGTCCTCACAAGGAAAACTGGTTGAACTCGCTGAGCTTTAGATGTAAGCATTGCATTCATTAGCTGCATGAAGTAATTATGTCAACAGGAGGTCTTCACAAGGATCGTAACACAAATGTGGGTGTGATATAAGCAAAAACAAGGGGCACATATGCTGGATCGGGTCACATATGTCTGACTACACAAGGGTTTGGACCTGAAAATGAGTGGTCACTTTTAAAATACACTTAAAGATTTCAAACCTCTTCCCGTAATCTATAATGGATACCCATTTATGCCTTATATCTAGATTTACTGAAGGAAAAACAAACATAATTATTGAGACATGTGTGGTTATCATTTCACAAATTCTGCATACTGTTCAACCTCCATTTCAGTAAAAACATTGCATATTTTGTCTTAGTATATCCTCCTGAGACCCCAATGTCCTCCAGAGAGGACATCACATTTTCCCCCAAAAAGCATTGTGTGTATTTCATTACATTACAGTCATTTGGCAGACGCTCTTATCCAGAACGACTTACATTTATCTCATTCATACAACTGAGCATTTGTGGGTTAAGGGCCTTGCTCAAGGGCCCAACTTAGATTTGAACTCCCGACCTTCCGATCAGTAGGCCGACGTCTTAACCCCCTGAGATACCCCCTGCCCCACCCCATTTCCTTGTAAGATCCTCATATGAGGCCCATTGGGTATTACGCTTTTGCCAAACTTCTTCCTGTTTGGAGACAATGATCAAGGTGAATAGTTATGAGTTACGAAAAAAGACAAACAGTGAGGAGAAAGGACAAGGCACACCCCATTAAACTTCAGGTCTCAGGAGGGTCTACCAAGATTCTATTCATTTGTGCCAAGGACCTGTTTTGTACGTGTTCAGACATTGCCTTTTAAAGACACCAAATCCCAGACCACGATGCTCTCTAGTGGCTAAAATCAGACATGTATGTTTTGGTGTAGTTAAACATTAGTGGTGTATTTCAAGAGAATCAGCCATTTATCCAACATGCCCCAAAAGCTAACCCAACTAGCAATTTTTGGTTCCCAGAATGTTCCAGGAACATTTTTCTTTTTGTTACAGGAACATTCCATGAAGGTTTGTTTGGTTGCCCGATGGTTTGCCAGAAAAAGTTTCTCCGGCGTTAATATAACGTTAGTTTTTAGCTACACGTTTTGGTTTATGACGTGCAGAGGAGAGATAGTGAACATACCGGACAAAACATGTTGAAAATGGAGCTGCCAGGTAACACGACAGCAGGAAAAGAGGAAGAGCACAGGGAAGATCCGTGGATGTAGAGAAGGAGAAAATGCAGAGGGTTGGTGTGACAGAGGAGGATCCTAGGGGTAGGGTGAGATGGAGGCAGGTGATTCGCTTTGGCGACCCCTAAGGGGAACACCTGAAAAAAAAAAAAAAGACGTTTTGGTTTATGAAACTTTCTTCTAAAGTTTGTAACGTGAGCTCCTTTGGAGAACCTTTGGAAAACCTTTGCAGAACGTTCCCGATTGGTTGTATTAATGCTCCCCTAATATTACCCTGGAGAGAACGTTCCCTAAACACTGGCAGAAGGTATTTGTAACGCTACCAATAGGAGAACCATAAAGCAACATTAGTTGAACGTTCTGTGCTTGCTGGGGAAATGCACAGAATCCGGACTCAAGTTTTTCTGTGTTCATTTTAAGCACTGTTTTAATGCTCAAACATGGTTTGTCAGAAGGTGTGGATACACAAGTGCAGCTGCAGGTTTATATTAATGCACTCGCTCTAATATATCATCTTTTTCACAGAAAGAGCTTAAAAAGGCACCAAACAAACAAAACATGTGATCACTGATATGGTGAGGTTCTCTGTGAAATTTAAGATTAATGGAAGGAGTCTCCAGTGTCAGCACTTTGCAACTGTTTTAGGACGGATGGTGCTTCACAGTTTCTCTGTAATAATCTGCCTTTTTTTTTGTATGGGTTTTTTTTTTTTATCCGGTTCTTTTTTTTTTTTTTTTTAATGTGGTTATTAAATTTATAAATAAAATAAAAAAAAAAAGACAGACGGATGAGGGAGTGACTGTTTATACCTACTATAATGCAAATGACATTATAGATGTGACACAATATTTAATGTAATCTGGATTTTTTTAAATCTTGTAATGTATTGTTATGTAATATATTTTTTTAAATGCAATAATTTAAATGCAAAATGCTGTGATAGAAGTGGAGCTGTACTTTGCCCCAGGCCATATCACACCATCCCATGTGTTGGCGATTTGCACATTTGCAACAGTGTGCTCTGAAGTGTTTTATTCCTCTTACACGACAGCAATTCCTCCGTCGTCGTCCTTTTGCCCTCTCTCAGACTCACAGATACTTCAACCTAGATGATTAGCAAGCAGGCTATTTGTTATCTATTTACGGCATTCCCTTTTTGTCTTACTCGTGTCAAGTTTGTTTAACAAACATGACACGTTGGAATGAATTTGAATAAGAATCCGGCTTTACAACACCAGCCTATCGGGCCTTTGTTTAACAGAAGAATGAAAAGAACCACGAATGTGTGTGTGTGTGTGTGTGCGGGGGGGGGG
>JAQMCW010162683.1:0-11588 GCA_030068335.1 Chrysichthys cranchii
TATATATATATATCTATCTATATATATATATATATATATAGACACACACACACACACACACACACACACACACACACTATTATGATTCTTTGTATGGACAGAGCGCCATCTTGTGTCTTCCTTGGAGGATGTCAGTAAAGTGAGTAAAGCGTTTGAGTTGAGATTCTTCTCTTTAATTTAATACTAGCTGGATGGGAAACCAAACAAAAACTGCTAAGTTAAAAAAAAAATACAAGAATTGTTGTGCAAAGTGGTGCTATTTGCACTAAATGTACACAGTGCTGTATACTGGAGCTATACACGGACCTGTCACTTTAATAGGAACACTTGTACAACTGCTCGTTTAAGCCAAATGCACAGCCAATCGTGTGGCAGCATCAATTATCATTATTATCACAATGCATAAAATATGATGCAGATACAGGTCAAAAGTTTCACTTAATGTTCACATCAAACAACAGAAGGGGGGGGGATTTCTGTGTTTTTAACTGTGGCGTGGTTGTTGGTGCCAGGTGGGTTGGACTGAGTGTTTCAGAGACTGTTGATCTCTGGGGATTTTCACACACAACACTCTCTGGGGTTTACACAGGTTGGAGTGAAAAACAAAAAACATCCTGTAAGCAGAGGGTCTGCAGGCTGAAAAACCTTCTTGATGAAAGAGATTAGAGGAGAATGAGCAGGCTGGCTGGCTGATTAGATAACATGAACGCATATTGACATGAATGTACAGTAATAAAGTGGACAGTGAGTGTATATTCTTATCACTCTTATACACTTTGTGTGAAAGCACTCAGCATAACACATTCATTGTGCTTGAAAATACATTGGGCTAATAAACACTTATTATTATGAAAATGAAAAAATGAGAATGAGCGAATCTAAAAGTTGGAATGTCTTAGCTAGTAAAGTTTTTGTGTATCACAGGACCTCTAGTTATTGAAATGTACATTACAATAATGTACCTATAACAGTCATAACGCTGGTGTTTATTCTCAGAAACTCGGCTCTGACCTCCATTATGCTCAATGCAGCATTTCTCCAAAGAGTGCATACTGTACCTCCTGTAGGGGGCGCACTATTTCTACTATACCAAGTCTAGTGTCAAAAACAGTTTAAAGTGTCAAAAAAAGTTAAATAGATAGATAGATAGATAGATAGATAGATAGATAGATAGATAGATAGATAGATAGATAGATAAAAGTGACAATCAATCAATCAATCAATCAATTAATTCATTATTGTTGTGGATATTATTATTATTATTATTATTATTATTATTATTATATGACAATAATAATAATAATAATAATAATAATAATAATAATACAAAAAACACTGTCAAAATGTATCCATAATCTTCAGTATTTAGCATAAAACTAACACATAAAACATTTACACCTTGTAAAACACTTAACATTTGTTACAATTATTTAGGAGTATAGAGAATAACTACTTATGAATGCTTATAAAAACAGAGAATTTCTGTGTATTAATTGAATACAAGTTTGTAATGACATGACCTTGCATTTCTATAAGGTGAAAAAAATGAAAAGCATATTAAAAAAACCCAAACTGTCTCTTGATTATTATTATTATTATTGTTGTTGTTGTTGTTGTTGTTAATAATAATAATAATAATAATAATAATAATAATAATAATAATAATAATAATAATAATAATAATGTAACATACTACAGAATGCAAATATGATAACACAAATGTCGGAAATATTTTCTCAACAGCAATAACTTTCCACTCAACTAATGAAGTTCCGCTCAAAACAGCTGTTTTCTTTTGTTCTTTAACAGTCATTTTAGAAGTCAAACGTAATAATAAAAATGAACTCTTAAGTAGTTGTATTTAGATTTTTTTTGTTGGATTTGACTAAAATGTGTCCTTTAGAGGTGAAAACATTAATTTGCATGGTTGCCTTTTAGTAATAACAAATGTACATTTATGCTCACAATGGTGGTGCACCCCTGTTATGGAAACCTTTTTTACACCTGCAAAAACAAGAAGAAATATAATAATCCAGGGGACTTCAGTCTTCTCCCAAAGGGCCGGTGTGGTGGCAGGCTTTCACTGCAGCCAGCTTGGATACATGCCTCATAGCTGATTGGAGATTTAGATGAACTGATTAAACAAGTGAAATCTTCTCCTTGGTTGGAATGAAAGCCTGCAGCCCTTTCTAGATAAGACTGAAGACCCCTGTAATAAGCAATATGCTAAACAGGATATGAACTAATAAACAGGAAGCTGCATCATAACCCTTATCAGAATGTACAAAACATTCTTCTGTTTATCATATCCTTAACATCTCTGTCAGGAATCTCTGCTCATCTCTGTTACCAGGCTTACAGCCAGAAAGAATACTAATTTCAATATTGTCCGTTTATTGTAAAGATTTATTTGTCATGAGACCATGGATGTCATTTTTGGGACAAATAAGCAAAAGACAAGGGGGTATAATTTCACCTTACGGCAAGAAGGTTCTGGGCTCTAACCTGGCAGCTGACTGGGGCCTTTCTGTGCAGAGTTCTCCACGTGCCTGCGTGGGTTTCATAATAATAAAAATAAAAATCACAATAAGGCTTCATTGAACAAAGTTGAAAGCATTAACATTTCCCATAACTGGAACTAAAGAGTCCAGATTATTATTTAGAAAGTATATCAGCATATATTTGACTAACTTGTGAAGAGGTATGGAAATTTATAGTTAATAACTATTTAAAAGAGCCACAATCTAACTGTTCTTCTAACCAGGTCAGTAAGACTCTCAATGGGATAGGAACATTGCACTGAATAAACTGGATGGACTACACCTGGAGTCAACTAGAAAGAATGGCCCAGGACAGAAACCTCTGGAGATCTACCTTTGGCGGCCCATACCCCGGAAGGGATGGAGGGCATAAGTACGTAAGTAACTTAAGAAATTGTTCAAACTGTCTAACTTTGAAAATAAAAGACGATTACAGAATACTCCTGGTTTTGAAATGTAGTGAGTAGGAAACAACTTTCCATTCAAGTATAGTGTGGAAAAAGGCATAGGTGGAAATAAAGTAGTACAGATAGTTTATTTTCTATTTAGTATTTTTCAGTAAGAATGTATTTGTCAAAGACAGCACCTGCTGGGTGACTCTCATGAGAGTCGGAGGAAGAACATGGTTAAGTTTCTGGTTCATCACATCAGTTATTGTTTACTGGTCTTTATCCACCATCAGCAGCCAAATGTGAAATGATTTTGTATTACAGTTGATTTGGTCAGTGAATATGGATAATAAATTTACACAGTGAAACTGTTCCTTGTGCTCCTCTTTCTGATTTGTTAGAACTGATTCAATTCAATGGCCTGATTCAAACCGCAACCACATTCACACATCTGCGACGGTAAACCAGGAAAAGCAAAAGCAATACAGGAATAACAATAGCAATAAGGGAAAAGCTACAGAGCTCTATAAAAACATTTATTTTCATATTCTTACTTTTTTTATTTTATTTTTAATTATTTAAGTTATTTACACATTGTTTTTATTATTGTTTTCATTTATTTTCTTATTCTTTTATGGCACTCCTGTGACTCCATACTGGTGGGTCACAATACACACTCTCTATTCCGACTTGTCAGTGAAACACAAACACAAACGCACATCATCCATCATCAGTGAAATCACAAGCGCACACATTAGCATAACGCAGGCGCAGGAGTTAGCTGAAGTGGAGACGGAGCATGGAAGTGGAGACAGATAAAATCCGTCTTTGAAACACAACATACCAGAGATACACACTCACTTCTCCCTGCCCTGTGCTCAATTTCCTGTTTACTCCACAGCATTTAATCTCACACAACTGGTGTATTACCTTGTTATACAGCCTCAGATACGGCGCAATGGGTGCCAAGCAGTCCCCTGGGACCCTCATTTCTGCAGCCAAGTACATTTTACAGGTTGCCCAACCCTCCAACCCTCCTCTAACCCAGGGCTCAGGATGAGCACACACACACACACACACACACACACACACACACACACACACACACACACCTATTGGCAATGTAGGATGGCTAATGCACCTAATGTTCATGTCTTTGGACTGTGGAAGGAAACCGGGGTACCCAGAGGAAACCCACACAGGCACGGGGCACATGCAAACTCCACTCCAGATCAACCCCAAGGATCGGATCCAGGACCTTCTTGCTGTGAGGCAACAGTGCTAACCACTACACAGCATCGGATCATTGTGGCCTGAACTTTAATAACACATCCAAAGCAACATTTCACAGCAGGGAAACCAGCTGCTTTCTAGGATTTAAGCTACCGCCAAATATATAACGCCTTCTACACTGAAAATAACTAAATCAGTCGTTATATTTGTCATTAAATTGCTGCAAGTTTAAGCTAAATTTAAAAAATGTAAACTTGATTTATTGTGGTGACATGGACATTGAGTGCAAAAGCTACATAAAGACTCTAATTACTGTGTTACAATGTGCAATAATGTGTGCAGTGACATTCAGTGCTTGAAAAGAAAAGGTGTACAAAGATCTTTCATTCATTCCGATTGGGTTGTATTAAATTGTCGACCTTTTTCATTACACCACTTTTTTACTAGTAATGGATAACATAACTGTGATGACTAACAATGGCTAGCTGCATAGCAACGCAGATACCAACTTCTTGATTATTCTATTTTTTTATTGGCTGCATGGGGCCAACGTCATTGTGCCCCACAGCTAATGATTGATAGCGTGTTGAGCATGCACTGTTTCCAACCGCTCACCTCTTTAGACAAGTGCTGGCAGGCCGCTGTACAGCAGCCCCATGCTCACCAGAGGAAGACCGCTAGAAGAAATATTGACTTTTACACAACAGGAACAGGAAGATATTTAGAATGTTTGGGAATGCGCTATCATTGTTATTTGTAATAAACACATAACATGGTTAGTTACAAAGAATATATATATATAATCCCAGACTTTGTCCATACAAATGCGTGACACTTTTCATATTTTTTTGTTTATCCTAACATGAATGCTATTGCAGTAAATAACCCCAGTGGTTTTTAATGCTATAAAAAAAATGAAATATATATATTTTTGAAAAGCTTGAATATTTTCTTAGCTGGTCTAATAAACCAGCTTATTAATATTTAATAATCACGAGTCTTTCTATAATTCTGCTTTTGCACTATTTGCTGCATGTGTAATTTACTGACATGTTTTCCTGATTGTTTTTAATAATAAATCCCACTTTAGGAGAAGGTTCAGGCCCCGGACACTTCGTACTCCTATTGGGCAACATATCACAGAAATATTAACAAACACCAAAACTACTTACTAAATAAATGTAGACATAACTCATAGAGATAAATAGAGTGTGTACATTTTGTGAGAGTTTTGAGGGGTTTTTTTGGTTTTTTTGTTTGTTTGTTTTTTGTTTTTTTTTACATGCCTGCCAGGAATTCAGTGGAGTTGGTGTTATTTTGGCATAGTATAGAAACCCATGCAGACGGTACTGCTTTCACCTTGTGTCCGATGTAAAGCAGTGTTTTCTCCAGCTTGAGGACAAAGTGGACAGAAAATGACCAAAAAAGGGGGCAGCAAAAAGTTCTGCCTCTCTGCACTTTAGTTGCATCCTGTCATTATCCTATTTGGGTTCATGCAAGGCAGGTCTCTCTCTCTCTCTCTCTCTCTCTCTCTCTCTTTCTTGCTCTCCCCCCCTCTCTTTCTATCTCTCTCTATTTGTGGGCTGGGCTAAAAGTCAGTGTGCCCTCTCTTACCCATTCTCTTCCACCCCCTCCTCCTTGTGTTTTACCTCTCAAGTTCAGATGATGTGTGCATTTTTGAGTGGAAACAGACGGACTGTGAAGTAGCTGGACTGGGCAGCATTAATTGGCTCAAAGGCATTCTCTATCACTCTGTCTCTTTCTCTCTCTCTCTCTCTCTCTCTCTCTCTCTCTCTCTCCCTTTCTCTCTCACGCTCTCCTCAAACGAGAGCTCTAGAAGTTCTACCCAGACGTGAGGGCTAAGGAGTGCCATGCTGAATCCGTGTTCCACCCTTCTGGAGCTGCTGGGTATGATCGTGGGGCTGGTGGCATGGCTCTGCTCGCTCGCCTGTACTCTCCTGCCCAGTTGGCTGATCCGCTCCACAGAGCTGCTCGTTGCGGAGAGGCAGGAAAAGGGCCTGTGGGAGTCCTGTGTGGTGCACGAGGAAGCAGGCAGCGAGTGTCGTCCCTATGAAACCCTGCTGGGTCTGCCACACAACCTGACAATGGCACGCATTTGCATGTGCATGTCAGACGCCATAGCAATCCTGGGCCTCCTGATCGCTGCCCCAGGGCTGAGCCTGGTGAAAAGTTGTGAGGGGTCACAGGAATTGCGGGTGAAGCGCGGCGTCAAGATCACAGCAGGGTTGTTGGTCCTGATGGCTGGCATCATTACACTGTATTCTGTCTCCACTGTCGCCCACGACGTCGTTTTGAAGTTCCACGATCACTCACTGCCTCATTCGGTGCCTCGCTGGGAGTTTGGCGACGCCATGTTCATCGGCTGGGTTGCGGGGTTTTTTAACGTCGTCTCGGCAGCGTTGTTCTTCGCCTCGTGTTGTGGGTCGGAGGAGCAGGAGATGCACTTAGTGTACCATCACAAGGAAAAGATCCAGCCTCTGAAGAACTCCTCATCAAGGGTTGTAGAGTATGTTTAGCAGGAGCGAGGTCACATTTCGAGTGTTTCTAATGTGACAGGACAGAAGACCTGATGAATTTCCTTCTATAATGTTCCCTGTATAATATGCTTTCTTTTTCCTTCGGTCACTGCAGTCTAAAAAGTTACTCGTTTGATTAAATCTACTGGTATATGTTTTACTATTGTTCACAGCGTACCTGGTATTAATAGGTTTCTATTATCAGCTGGTCTAAATGAATGCTCTTAAACTTCTTAAGCGTACGTAGACGAGATTTTTTTTTTCTCTCCCAAGAGATATTCTCTGATCTTTCCGTCCAGAAGTGCATAGTGTGCATGGGTGCAGTGTATATTTAGATATCTCAAAATGTGTAATCGGTGATATATTTTTATTTTGTACAATAGTATAGGTTCATATTTACACTGACATTGTTTGAGTGTATTCTTCTGGATGCTATTATATATTTAGATATCATACATTCATATATTAATACAATAGTAATAAATAAATAAATAAATAAATAAATAAATAAATAAAACCTGCTTGGTGGGAACTCGAGCTCTTGAGAAACCTCTTCATGTCACTCACAAATGCAGTTCTTGTTGTTAGGTTTTGAAGTCTGTGGGAGAAAAATAGCACCTGATAAACATCTACTGCTGAGCCATAATAACACAATATGGATCACAGAAAGTCATATTTTGGGCGAATGCATGCCTGCTACTTGGTCTTCTCTACGTGTAAGAAATGCAGCTTTTGGCAGGCTTTGAAAAAACGTTAAGGCTGTGCTTGAGTCTAATTGCACCTGAAAGCTTCTTAGTATCAGCCAGTGGATTAAACTGCGGTTAATGAAGCCCCTAACGAACAGTATGTCCTAATGAGGAATGCCAAACAGAACCTCCCTGCTGCCTCCTCTTTCTGTTGATTTCTCAGATTTGACCTGGTTAAGGTTGAAAAACAATTGGCCGGTTTATCCTGAGGGGGAAAAAAACTATAAGAGAAACTCACTCTGTCCTGTAAAATATTCATGACGTTTTCAAACTCTTGCCTTTACTACAGGCTTTTAACAACCCATTATATTTAAATGTGATAGTGGGATATCGGTGCGATCGTATACTAGAAATGCTTGTCTGGGGTCATATTTGACCCTAACTTTTATTTGACTCTTATATTCAATCCACTCATTGGTTGGAGGACATTAGTGGACACCCCAGGAGGTCTCTTAAGGACCATTTCATAACATGTAGAGTAAAAAAGGGTTAATTTTTAAAAAAAAAAAATCAAAAACAAAAAAACACCTGTTTTTGGTTCCACTGAATCTGTAGCATCATTTTAGCCAGTGGAGATATTTTTCCTATTACGAGGTGGTGTGGGTCTTCCAGGATTAAACAAGGGTCGATTGAAAAGTTGAAATGTGTTGTTTTTCACAGCCTTTAATTAAAATTGATATTTAAATTCCAAGAGATCAGAGATAATAAGCAACATGTTATCTAGATTGATGCAATTGTAGGATTACTCACACTGAAAGCTTGAAGGAAACACCTTTCAACAAGCAGATAATGAATGTGTATCAAAATATCTGTCTACTTAGGAGTAGTGTGTTACTATACTTTTTTTTTTATTTTTGGGGGGAAGGATCAAATTTTTACCCAGTAAAACTTTTGCTCTTAATACAAACAAAAATATCAGACCTTTTCCCTTGCTGCTAAAAAAAAATATACATATAATATTATATTGCAAATCATCTTTTTAGTTATTTGCTTTCTTCAGCTATCCTCCAGTTATCAGGGAGGAAAAATCCCAGCTGAGACCAGGCATCCTCAGACCAGAAGACGCCAGATAAAGGGGCGTGTGCACTTAGAATTTCCTGTGATGGACAATAGATATCCGCACAGCTATCGGGAAAAGAAACAGCCTTTTGACTTTGCCGCTGATTGCCGCTTGTTCTCAGCGAGAGAAATCTGGGCATCTTTTTAGGAAGAGGAAATGCAATTTCAACACGTCCTTGAGAGCCGCCTTTAAATGCAATAGACTGTAAACAAATTTGTGGAAGAGGGACCAAAAACAAGAAACACCGACGAAAACTGAGCAAAGGCCGCTATAGCTGAGAACACAAAATTGAATTGAATTGAATTGAATTGTTGAATGCAAAGGATAAATAACCTAGTCCTAGCCATAGGAAACACCATGCTAGGATTTTAAGCCTTAATTATTCCTACTCTATCCCTAGGTGCCTCTGATTGCACCCACAGTCCCACCCTTACACATGTAGACTGCAGTGCATCTCACCAACATTTTCAACGAACGAATGCATAAAAGCTTACCAGACAGTTACTAGATCTTGTTTGCCACAGACAATTTTTAGAATTTTGCATAAGCCTAAAAACGCATGAACTCGTCAGAAAATGTGGCCAAAATGCCCGACCTAGTAGTGCTGTCCTTGGAACAAAATACAAGGGAGAATCAAAAAGTAAAGGCAAAATACATCTCATGGCTTTAATAGAATTAACTGGGAGAACCTGAACATATCACTTCTCCACATAGTCCCCATGCAAGACGACACATGTGTCATATCGTTCAACTAGCGTCTGTATTCCTCCAGAGAAGACATTTTTCAGCTGCTCCCGAAGCCAGGTGAGCACCACTTCCTTTACTTCATCATCAGAGGGAAATCTGCAACCATGCAGCACCTCCTTCAGTGGACCGAATACGTGATAATGGCTCGGCACCAGATCCGGGCTGTAAGGAGGACATGGAAGACGTTAGAACCCGATCCTTTGCACTGCCTGTACTGTCTCTGCTGCTGTATGAGGACGTGCATTGTCCTGATGCAGCAAGACTGTTTTGGACAACATTCCTCTTCTTTTGCTGTGAATTGCAGGTTTGAGTTCATTTCGCAGCAATGCACAGGAATTTGCTCTGTTCAGTGTTTGTCCATGCGCTTGGAAATGCACCAGAAGAGGAACCTTCATGTCCTAAAAGACCGTTAACATGATTTTCTTAGGGGAGGGCTGACTTTTGAATTTCTTCTTTACTGGGAAAGACGGATGTCTCCACTCCGTGTTTTATCTGTTGCTCTTCAGGTTCTTGTGTAATTTTAAAATTGCCTTTACTTTTTTGATTCCCCCTCGTATACAGTGTGTAAATTAGGCATTAACTTGTATAGAGTAACTAAATCTATTAATATCACACTCAGAATAGCAAATAAACCACTCTACAAGCATTACATGCATTGCTGTGTTTTACTCAAACACAGTGGACACTGACCAGCGTAACCAAAAGAAAAAGGTGACACTTTTTTCGTAGCTAAGTTGACTGGATGTGAATTTCTCACAGGATTCTCACAGGAGCAGCATTTCATGTGCAAACTTTTAACATGAAAAGTCAATGTTGATTGTGGATAGTGCATAGTGGGACAGTAGAAAAGGGTTTACCCTATCATGAACAGATCGTGAGTTTGAATCCTTATGATGTCACAGTTATCCATGTTCAGGAGGGAGCGACCATGTCTGTGCTGTCCAGGTGGGTGGGAGGGCATTACTCTTTCTTCTGTCAGTCACAGAGAGAGTAGCAAATCAGAGGCGTCTGTGTGCTCATGCATGAGGAGGAGGGCAGATAGTGCTGGGTGGGAATGGGAAGGTGACCAATGATGGAGATACTTTACATTACATTACATTACAGTCATTTGGCAGACGCTCTTATCCAGAGCGACTTACATTTATCTCATTTATACAACTGAGCATTTGTGGGTTAAAGGGCCCAACAGTGGCAGCTTGGCGGTGCTTGGATTTGAACTCCCGACCTTCCGATCAGTAGTCCAACGTCTTAACCCCCTGAGCTACCCCCTGCCCTTACTTACAGAGATTGTGGCTTGTCTTGGTGTCACGGCTCTTGTTTAACTAATCATATTTTCCAGTTGTGAAGAAGTGTCGCTAGTTTCTGAAATTCGTTCAGTTTCAGTAACCGCTTTATCTGGGTAAGGGTTGCAATGGAGGAAGGAAGAGCCTATCCCAGGGATACTGAATGTGAGGCAGGAATACACCTTGGATGGTGTGCCATCATGTGCACACACCCAAAACTACAACCAAATTGAAGCCAATTTACCCACTGGTGTGTTTTTGGGAGAGGGGAAGAAAGTGAAAGAACCAAAAGTAAACACAGAGTAAAGATAAAAGTAATGTGTACTAGTGATCATCACATGTGAAACGCACCACAGCACAGCATGACATAATGAAATTACTTCTCTGCACTTGACCCATTCACTAGGTGAAGCAGGGGGCAGCAGAACAGCGCAGCGCCCGGGGAGCAGTGTTTGGGGACGGTACCTTGCTCAGGGTACCTCAGTGCACCTTGAACCCACAACCTTCCAACTGAAGGGCCAATGCACTGACCGCTAGGCTTCCACTGCCCCAGATACACAGAAACTACACACAAACAGTAGCTTGAGTTCAGGATTTAAAGTGAGTAAGGAGTAAACTGGAGTAGGAAATTTCAGCATTGTGGTGATTTCACCGCATCAGATTTTTGTCCTTTTAAAATATTTCTGATTGGCACACAGAAGTAGTGCAGTAAAATGCAGGAGACTGTATTTTTTTGAAGATTTTATGGTACTGTATCAGTAGGTTTTGTCTAAACACCTATTTTCCAACTTAGTAACTTAAATACATCACTCCTACAGACCATATAAGTTTACATCCCAAATTCAGTGGACCCTCGGCTCACGAACTTGATCCGTTCCGAGACTCAGCACCTCACAGCAAGGGTCTGAATACTTACGTCCACGTGATATTTCAGTTTATTCGTTCTTTATTCGTCTTCTTCCGCGTAATCCTGGTCAGGGTCGCGGGGGAAAGCTGGCGCCAATCCCAGCTGACATCGGGTGAGAGGCAGGATACGCCCTGGGCAGGTCACCA
>JAQMCW010162700.1:0-11586 GCA_030068335.1 Chrysichthys cranchii
CTCAGCAAAGGAGAAGTGCTCACTAACACAGATTTAGACAGATTTGTGAACAATATTTGAGAGTAATGGGTCTTTTGCGTATGTAGAAAATGTTTCAGATCTTTGAGTTCAGCTCATACAAAATGGGAGCAAAACCGAAAGTGTTGCGTTTATATTTTTGTTCAGTATATTTTATATAGTTTGTGTTTTTGTTGTTGTTGTTGTTTTCCATTTTATAGCCATGGTATGACTTAAGTTTTGCTTTGTGTGTGAAGTTAGCTTTCTGTCTGGGAACTTTCAGAGTGATTTTTAGCTTTTTCTTTTCATTTTTTTTTTTTTTTTAAAGAAAAATCTTACTAGGTAAACAAACTAAGCCTTCTTTAGCTAAAACGTAAGTATTTACACTATTTGAAACCTCGACTTATTTGATTTATTTATTGTTTTTACAGTTTGACAGCTGCAGCTATAGTCAATACAATTGAAGAAGAGTATAGGTGAAGAAAATGTCAACAGGTTTGTAAATGAGCCAGCTTATTGAAATGTTCAGCTCTGTGTTGGCCTATTGACCTAATGATCAATGACCACAGGACACCTGGAAACCTAAATGGGAGCAACAAATTCACATTTGATTTCAGGGAAATGTCATTAAACTGCTCTGTGTGTAAAGAGAGAGAGAGCGAGAGAGAGAGAGAGAGAGTCTGATGGATGGCTTTTAGGAGAGCTCTGTAGAAGCACAATTAAGATTCCATCAGGATAAAGGTAATGGTGAATTATTTACATTAACGACAGTCCAGGCTCATCTGAGCACAGCACAAATGGAAGCAGAAATGGCTTTCTACAGATGGTCAGGACATTGAATTAAAAACATGCAAAGAGAGAGAAGGGAAGTGTGTGTGTGTGTGTGTGTGTGTGTGTGTGTGTGTGTGTGTGTGTGTGTGTGTGTGTGTGTGTGTGTGTGTGTCATCATGTAGTTTAGACACATTATCACCATCTCATGTTTCCAGTGTAACCTTGCTTGCCACATTATAGACATTCATTAATACATTCATTCATCTTCAGCAACCAGTTAATCCTGGTCAGGGTTGTGGTGGATCTGGAGCCTATCCCAGAAACTCTGAGCACCAGGCCGAAATATATCCTGGATCAGAAGCAGGACACTATGTAGACACACATTCACACATGTATTCACACCTAGAGGTAGCTGAATGCACCCAGTACACCTACTGACATGTTTTTTTGGAAGGTGGGACAACCAGCGAACCCAAAGGAAACCTGCTCAGACATGGAAGAGAAACAAAATCTGTGCACAGGCAGTAACCTGAGCTTAGGATCAAACCTAGAGCCGAGAGGCGGCAACAGTACCTGTTGCATCACCAGACCACCCAATATAATTTCTTTAATATCATAAATCACTAACTGGAAAATTGAGCCTGACGGTTATGAACGTTTACTAAACAAGCTCTGAGGTCCAATGTACTGACAACTAATGAACATCCATTAATCGACCATCATATCTTGATGTATACTTGGTTGCACTTTGTAGTTTGTCATTTCTAGAGTGGGAAAGAGTTGGACCATTTTTAATCATTTTGTTAATGAAAAATTGGAGGAGAAATGCCAAATGTCCAATATAAAACCAAATTAAATCAGCTCCCAAGTGGCACAACAGAAAAGTGTTCTCCTTATCATCTGGAGAATGCAAATTCAAATCCCGATGATGCCAAAGCCACCCGTGGCCGGGAGCTCAAGAGAGCAAAATTGTGCCATGCTCTCAAGGGGAGGGGTGGCATTCTCCTTCTCCCCTGTCAGTTACAGCAACATTAGCTGGTTATGGGTGTGAGCTCATGAAGGTGGGTGTTATGACTCCCCCTGAAGTCACATGAGCAACAGTTTGAAAAAGATGCAGTCAACTGGCTTCAAGGGCCCCGGAGGAAGCAAGTGATAGCCTTTGCCTTACCTGGTTGATAGCAGTTGTGTGAGAGGGAGAGCTGTATGTTGGGTGTCAATTGACCATTAATGAGGAAAAAACAACTAAAGACACAAAATGCAATTCTGTTAAACTCTTGAGTCGAAAGGTGTGGATTAGTTTTCTTTAACCGCAGCTCTGACAGTAGTTCTGGCTGATTTATTTATTTATTTATTTAAACAATTAAAGGTTTACATTAATGCACTTTTGTGTCTATAGCAATTGCTCATTTACAGGACTTGGTGAATGCTCCACATAATTTAAGTCCTTGTTGTTTAATAAAGAAAAACATTATTATTGATATGGTAAAGTTTTCTTAAAGGAGACATTTATGGAATGGGTTTTCAGTTTCAGAGCTATTTTATAGTCAGAGGTAATGCTATAACTTTAAGTTTTCCAAAATGGGAAAATCTCAAGCACAGAAGACGTTTTTCTCAATTCAATTCAATTCAATTCAATTCAATTCAATTCAATTCAATTTATTTGTATAGCGCTTTTAACAACAGAACATTGTTGCAAAGCAGCTTTACAATACATAATGTTCAATTAAAGACTTATTAATCAATAAACATAACCATAAGTGCATATATATAAATATATAGATATATGCCTATCCCTGATGAGCAAGCCTGTGGCGACGGCGGCAAGGAAAAACTCCCTGAGACGACAAGAGGAAGAAACCTTGAGAGGAACCAGACACAAAAGGGAACCCATCCTCATTTGGGTGACAGCTAATGCTATTATAACAACCCACATCTACATCCATGTGTTACATGGTCACTTAAGTTGTAGAAGCAGTTCAGTGTGGTGTAAGAATAGTCTGTTCAGCTTCAGCTGATCACCAATGGGGCCTCGAGTGCAAGACAATCCACGACAATCCAAGTCAAGGCCACCGCAGAAGAACCGCCCGTGCCAGCAGCAGGCCAGCGTCATCCCAAGAGCTCCCGAATGCACACCGAGGCAGTCTGCATGGGCCATCCCCAATAGCGGCAAGATGGCAACCCCAATCCGGAGCAGGACGATACTCCCAAAACCGGGAGCAGGACGACACTCAATGATCTCTTTTCTGTCACATGACAAACTGTCATGTCAATTGTCAAATTTGTCATAGTAATTTCAAAAAGAGGAATGACCCATTGTAGCTGTTATAATGTAAGTGATAACAGGAAATACCTTGTCTCTTGGATGGCCCACAATATTACATGGACCATAAGAGATGTACATTCATAGGAAATAATTCACGTTGTGTCAAGCTGTATCACACCGCCCCATCATAGATTATTTTCCTATACTAGCACTTCCCATGGGGTTTTGTTCCTTACTTTCTGTATCTCCCTGTTGTGTGTTTTGTGGCTTGTATGTTTAGATTTTTTTTAAGGAACACATATCAAGTTTTGGACCACTTGCTCCACATCTGCTGATCTGCTACCTTCCCTTCCTCCCACCCTAAGCAATGTGGTTGACGTATGAATATGATCAATGTACAAACAACAACAAAAACAACCACTATACAGAAACCGTCCACCTCCAGAAACGTGTTCACCATGTCAAATCGCGCAACCTGAAAACTGCTGACTGTCTTCAGCAGCAGTGTGTTATTGAGAACTCCCACCTCATACCAGTGTTAACCTCAGAGCCTTCAGACAATCTGGTTTGTTCAGAGGCTTCTTATGTAAACTTTTGCATGCATTCTCACATTTTTAAGACACCCTGTGTTCTGCTCAAGTTCACAAGCCATTCTTGGCAACACGTAGCACTTTGGCCTTATTCCTTTTCAGAGAATTATGGAAGGGAACTGGTTGGGGAACAGAAACAGTCAAAGAAACCCTCAACATGCTCATAAACATATGGCATTGCATTTTTCACTGTTCCCAAATAACAGTCTTATTTCTTCAAATTTCTCTGCCATACTTCCCAGCATTATTGAATTTGTCAATTTTTGCAATCTGCTGTCTGGTATGTGATTTTTATGAACACCTCACTTTAACACATTTATCTTGAAAGAAGCACTTCCAAAGATGTCTTTTGGTCAAATACCACACATACACAGCCTTGAAATTCTATTGCTTTGTTTTTTGTTTTTTTGTGATTTCCAGGAAGTATCAACATAAATACCATATTAGGAATTAGATTAGCGGTATATTGATGGACATAAATGAGCTGTGAGGCTCAGAGGAATCCTGGTACCTGCCTTCTCTGATTACTCCAGTTTAAACTGTCCTGAATACAAAGTAGTAACTTGGCATGATTTAAAATGTGAACACTTGGAATGTGCTATGAAAAGCATAGTTATGAAACACTGAGTCCATCTCAATCCGGCCTGGTAACTGCAGCAGCAAGAAGAATTTATAGTGCAGAAAATGTGGCTCCAGTGTTTTGTTTTTGTTCTCTCTAGATGGTTTTTTTTCTTCCTGAAGGGTTATTTGAATTAACAAATGACTCATTAGGTAAGGAATAAAATGTCAGGGCATGTGGTTATAAGTAAGTAATGGGCAATGAAGTGGTGTGGTGTGGCCCAATGCGACACAGAGTTACTGTTGCAACCCCAAAGTTGATTATTTTCTGATAAACTACAGCAATTAGACAGAGATGATCATTTTATTGAGTAAATAATGACACATGGTACTTTTTATTTATTTACAGTCATGATTAATATTGTGGAATGTCCTGAAATCATGTTAGTTCCAGTATCACTTATGTTAGAGCAGCAATACGTAATCGTTTCCTCAGCACATTTTTTCATCTCTCTTGACATTATTAAGACAAACAAATGCAGCGTATCATATTACCAAGAAACGGAACACCCCTCCATCCTGCAGATTTTCCAACAACAGAAAATGTACAGCTTTACTACTGACTGTTACTAAGATGACACTGGAGATTTATTTAGCATTGTTAGAGAACAGAAATATAAAGATAAACCCCTTCTGATCAATCCAATTTGAAAAAAATTAACTGACTAACATATTCATCGAGTTATTAGAATGTACTACGTCAATCTCTAGAAGCATACAACCTTCCAATTCAAACGCAGACATCTTCAGGGTTTTTTCCCTACAGTGGTAGGAAATGCTTCCATAATCAAGATGAAACACTCAAAGGCTTCTGTGTGTATGTGTGTGTGTGTGTGTGTGTGTGTGTGTGTGTGTGTGTGTGTGTGTGTGTGAGTGAGGTCAGGATTTTGAGCCTTGAGAAGGCAATGCGTATTGACATGCTGCTTCCGATATTTCATCCATAATCCTGCCTGGCTGTCAGGAGTGCTGATCTTGCTGATGGGGAATGACCAGACCGAACACGGCATCTTGACCCCTATCATCTGTCATTAATGAGGTAGAGGAGGTTGCTAGGCAGAGTTCCAGGCTGAATTATCATATTAATTAGCTGGGGGAAACAGGGTTGAAGTCAGGTCAGGTTATTAATATAGCTCAGGCAGAAAACATAAATGTAAATATGCCCTATTATATCCTTTGTGTGTTTCTTCTGTATGCTTTCAACTGAGGCAGTTGCACTGATAAAATTTGAATGCAGGCAACTAATGCTATGAATACCACATATCTTACCCTAAATGTTACCTCAGTAATTATAACAATGAACATTGTCAAAAGAGGCTTCACAATATACACACTCACTTATCTTCTACCACTTAATCCTGTTCAGGATTTTGAGGGAAGCTGGAGCCGATCCAAGCTGACATAGGACCTCAGGATGGATCAGGTAGGTCCAGAAAGCATCCAAACATCCAAGTATACCAGACAACGCTATGCCTGAGAACCCTCCAGTTCTGCTCCTTTACCTGATAAAAGGCTATTAACAAAAGGCTTGAGTAAACAAAAATGATTTCAGCTTAGATTTAAACACTGAGTCTGTGTCTGAGTCACTAATTGGAAGGCTGTTCCTTAACTTAGAGCTAATCAAAATATCCTTTTGGCCATTTTATTTTGTTTAAATAAGAGCTGCATTTTTTTTTTTTTTTTTAAAAAGAAAAACTAATTTCCTCGTACGGACCAGCCAAATATCCCCACAAGGTAAATATATATATATATATATATATATAAAAAATATCAGATATTCCTATCCTTGTGGGAACATTTGAACCCAACCAAGCTGTAAAAGCATGCCGCCCCAAACACACACACAAAGTTGCCAATGCAGAATTTGGAACCATGCAGGGCAGATTTTCCTAGAATCATCCCATTGTAATACCATGGTTAAGTGGTAGCATGAGGACCACATTGAAATCTCTCTACTAATCAAGATGATCTTAACTTCACAGTGCTTCTGGGAAACCGGGTCCCGTTCTTTTCCACTGCAGTGGAGAGTGTTTGTGCAACTGCTTCATTTCCCTCACCAAAACAGCTAACGGCAGTAAAACCTTGTATCCTTGTCATCCTGCATGTAATGCAGCTCCTAGCTACTCTTTATATGCACACACGTCTGAATAGGTTGACTCTCAAGCCAATCCAAAAGCAACTTGATTCTCAAAAGGCTTTGCTACTTCCCTGAAGCAGGAGCACCATTTCAGTAATAGAGGGGTAACAGAAAGAAAGACAGAGCAACACTATGGGTAAGTTACTGGGTAAGTGTTCATACACATAATCGTACGCACAAAGCTGTCTGTCATGCTTGAGTGACCTTATACTTTTAGAAAAGTCGAAGAAGAGTATCAGAGTCACATGGGTGCTAACCTTGTACATATATCACTCAGGATGCCTTTTCTATTACAGAAAGGTTCATGCAACTCATTTTGAAAACCATTTTAAAAACCAATTTTCCATGTTTTCAGTGAAGCTTGGCATGTGTGGTGGTGCAGCGGGTACTTTGGCATCTAATCCTGTGGCTGAATGCTAACACAAAGCCCTGTAGACATGCACTTCTCATTCAGCCCTGAACTCTGGGCTTCAGGCCAGAGACAGAGAAAGAGAGAGAAAGAGAGGGAGAAACATGCATAACACTCAGCCATACCGTTAAAACCAGCTGCCTAGGTCCAGTTCATGTTTAGGTGTAGGTACTCTTGTGTTGCCAAAACAGTTGTAACCTGTCGAGGCATGGACTCCACAAGCCCTGAAGGTGTGCTGTGGTTTCTGGCACCAAGATGTTAGCAGCAGATCTCTGAAGTCCTGTGCGTTGAAAGGTGGGGCCTCCATGGATTGAACTTGTTTATCCAGCTCATCCCACAGATGCTTGATGGGATCGAGATCTGGGGAGGTTGGAGGCTAACACCTTGAATGCTTTGTCATGTTCATTAAACCCTTCCTAAACAATTTTTGCTGTTTGGCAGGACACATTATCCTGCTGGAGAACCCAAATGCATTAGGGGATACTGGTGCCATGAAGGGGTGTACTTGCTCTGCAGCAATGTCTAGGTAGGTGGTGGGTGTCAAAATAACATCCACATGAATGCCAGGACCCATGGTTTCCCAGCGGAACATTTCCTACCTAGGCCATCACACTGCCTCTCCTGGCATGCCTTCTTCCAATAGTGTATCCTGGTGGACAGGGGACAGTATGGGCTCTCTGACCCACATGTGGCTACATGGACCTACATGCAGCAAGCTGTGATGCAGTGTGTTCTGACAGCTTCCTATCAAAGCAAGCATAAACTTTTTCCACTGCCGTTGTGCTACGGTAGCTCTTCCACAGAACCACACATATCAGTGAGCATAGGGCGTCCATGACCTTGTCACTGGTTCACTGGTTGTCCTTCCTTGGACCACTTCTGGAAGGTACTAACCACTGCATTCCGGAAACTCTTCATAAGACCTGTTGTTCGGGAGATGCTTGGCTCAGTCATCTAGCCATCACAACTGGCCCTAGCCAAAGCCTCTCAGATCCTTACACTTGCTCATTTTTCCTGCTTCCAACATGTCAACTATGAGAACTGACTGTTCACTTGCAGCCTAATACATCCCAACCCTTCACAGGTGCCTTTATAAGAGAGAGATATTTTCTATCCTCTCAAAAAAATATTAATTATTGAAGAACATACAACATCTCAAATTCTTCATTTAATTTTTTTTTTTTTTAGTTTAAATCCCCTTACTGTCAGAGAGCTGCTATTTTGCCCTTAAGCTCTAAATCCTCAACTTAAGACATTTATAACAAAACACAAAAATTTAAAGCTACATCTGTTACGGTTAGGTTTATGGATGGCAATGGCATTCATACCTATTCAATTCAATTCAATTTTATTTCTATAGCGCTTTTAACAACAGACATTGTTGCAAAACAATAATGTCCAATTAAAGGCTTATTAATCAATAAACATATCCACAAGTGCATATATATATATATATATATATACTGTATCTATATCCCTAATGGCGATGGTGGCAAGGAAAAACTCCCTGAGACGACAAGAGGAAGAACCCTTGAGGGGAACCAGACTCACAAGGGAACCCATCCTCATTTGGGTATTCTTCATATCAGTATTCTTACTGATTTGGATGAAATTTTATTTAACAAATGGTAACCCCAGTGTTTAAACTCATACAATTTGTTTTGTGCAGAATTCTGACCTATAAGCTTTGAATGTGTTATGGTTCATGTCAATAAAAACATGTTCAAATAAAATAAGCCTTACAACTATCTTCTGAAAAAACTCTTTAGATCACAAAGTATCATATCAAGGACAGGGATGAATGTGGTCCTTTAAAAAGATTTAAAGTGATTCACATCTATACGCATTAAATGTATCTATGAGAGAATCAAGAAGGGCAGCTGCAACTCCAAAGTTTAGTCATATGTCTGACAGGTGCCTTGCCTCTCCAAAAACTTTGGTAATGATCTCAAGGAGACCAACAAACTTTATGTCAGTTTGGCTCAACAGACCATGTGTGTCCATAGCTTTCTGCTCATTTTGCTCCTAAGCTATTTCCTCAAGTACAGGAATGATGTCTGGTAGTCTGCATCTTACAGATTTACAGGCTAAAGATCGATATCAAGGACAAAATGTAACCAGTGTGCAGTACAGTGTGGACAGAATGCCAATGGTGCCACTTCATTAATGCATGCTTGTACCCCAGCGTGCTTCCGGCTCATGACTGAAGGTTACTAGGTTACTTTTGTAATCAAGGCCATAATTCTGGAGAATTTGAATTATTTTGCCTGAAAGAGTAGCAGTATCTGAGGGCTCAGTTGCCTCAAAATGTAGGAAGCATTCATGCGCTGAATGACTATAATAATATCGCACCACAGGTGACATTTGCTCCTTCTTGCTCATATCTTTGGTCTCATGTACCATAATTCTGAAATACTCATGTTCTTTGATTTCTTTTATAATGGATATACGCCACATATCAGCATGACCCCCTAAAATCTCATTTTGCGCAGTGGGACCTGTGTATGACACATTTAGTCATTTTATCATCTTTGTTTTTATGTTTTCATCCAATATTGAATAGAAGTTGCCCTTATTAACACTATATTATGTGTCTCTGTGGCTTCTTTGTGATGTATTTTGGGCTGCTGTGAAAAGCAGCATCTCACTGATTGTTTTAATATACTCTATTTCCTTTCATTTGTTTACTGCACCCTTCATTAAGGGTACTCAAGATAGAGGATTTATCATGGCCTAGTGTATCCTTCTGACTTGGGATGCAAACCCACCATCACTGTACATGTTTTTTTTTTTTTTTTTCATTCCTGGAGCCTTCATCGTGAATCCCGAAAGCCGGGAAGGCTGATGTATTGGCAGGCAAAACAAGACACTGTATCGTTACATAGTGAATATTCCACACATTTATTGCCGTTGTATCATATGTCCTAGACATTTCTTCTTCTGTCCCACTGGAGAGTCCATGGGAAGAACTTTAGGTTTGGTTGCGTTGGACCTTCTGCCTTTTATGTGGAAATGTCTAAGGTGAAAAAGTGGGAATCCGAGACAATTATCAGTAATTTTCCCACTAAGCTGTTTCTGACAGACATATAGATGTTCTATAATTCTCTTTCTTACACACACACATACACACACACACACACACACACACACACACACACACACACACACACACACACACACACAGAGTGTCTGCTGGGTGCCTATAACGTACTTCCAAGTACTTACATTCATACACCCTTGCATTGTCCATGCTAAATAATATGTATGATCCTCCATTTTTCAAAACTTGGGTTTTCATTCATCTTAGAGAGCTCACTCACTGACTCATCTTGGGCTTCTTAATCCTGTTCAGGGTACTGGGGGGAACCTGGAACCAATCCCATCTGATTTTGGGCAAGAGGAGGGGTACACCCTAGGCAGATCGCCAATCCACCGAAGGGCCAACACACAGAGACAGACAACCATTCACACTCACATTCACACCTATGGGCAATTTAGAGTAGCCAATTATCCTAATCCCCTCTGTGCATGTCTTTGGACTGTGGGAGGAAACCAGAGTACTCGGAGGAAACCCATATGGACATGGGGAGAACATGCAAACTCCACACAGAAAGGCACCCTGGTCAATCCCGGGAATCGAACCCAGTAACCCAGCCATGAGGCGACAGTGCTAACCACTGCACCACTGTGCCGCCCTGTCTTATATAGGACCAGAAAAAAATATTTCTAAGTTCTTTCTTATTCCTTGATCATCCTTCTAGTACGTTCTTCTGGATTCACACTGCTACATGTAAAATGCAAAACACGGAAGGTGCTTTCTAAAAGTTTGTCCATTCGGGGCTACTGTAGTGGCACAACATGGAGATGCCGTAGACGACTACCCACTTTCTATGTAGATATGCAGGGCTCATTCTAAGCTAGCACAGACAGACAGACAGACAGACAGACAGATAGTTAGATAGATAGTTAGATAGATAGTTAGATAGATAGATAGTGGATCTTTAACACAAAGAAAAAAAAATCAACTTCCAACAAGTAAAGACTCTTCCAAAACAGTTCCTATGCATTACTTCGTGTGGACACTAATTACGGCGTACCTGTCGGGCCAACAGTGGCAGTGGACATAGCTGACTGCCTTGCTCCCTGTCTTCCATGTCCTCCTCCTGCACACTTTCTCTATCATGTTCTCCTGTCCTTTCTCTCTTGTCTTCACCTGTTCTCTCTTCTGCTGCCTTCTTATTGAAAAAGGTTACTATGTCAATAGCATTACCCTTTCACTTCGTCCTTGTCTTTTTCCCTATCACTCTGTATCAAAGAAGCACGAGCATGTTATCATCCTAACCAGTTTCACATGCTCAGATTTACGTAAGCTAACATTATCCTCATGCTTGACTGTGATCTAATGTTAGGAAACGCTAGCTGCTATAAAATTAGTGGCCAACATTAGCTCCTAGGTCAAGCTAAGGTGATGTTAGCTCTAACCCACAATATACTGCAACTTGGCAAGCTTATGATTACTAACATTAGCTAGGTATGCCTTTGATAATAAACATGTGAAAAGAGATCTTAGCAGGATCATCTTAAGGAATAACCAATGAACTTTTCCATTTTTGTCAAAGGAATACAGTCGTCCCTCACCATATCACGGTTCACCTATCGCGGCTTCACTGTATCGTGGTTTTTTAAAAAAACAAAAAAAACCCAAATATATATATATATATATATATATATATATATATATACAGTACCGTGCAACAGTTTTAGGCACGTGCCAGGAAATGCTGCAAAGTTAAAATGACTTCAA
>JAQMCW010162716.1:0-5000 GCA_030068335.1 Chrysichthys cranchii
ACTTGTAAATATGTTTATAGATTAATAAGACTTTAACTGGACATTATATACTGTGAAGCTGCTTTGTGACAATGTTCGTTGTTAAAATTGGTATATAAATAAAATTGAATTGAATTGAAAACACTACTGTAAAAACCCGATACTGCAATAATTAATGGAGCTTACTGTTTTCCTCCAGAAGAATCTCTTTACAGGATGAACACAATATAGGGTATACTATACACAACCCATTTCTAAATTTCCAACATTTTTATTCCTCAGTGTAATAAAATAAACTGAAAGTGAGTAAAAATGTAAGTACTATAAAAAAAAAGCTACAGACACAGTAAAGAACACAGTGGAATACAGTAAAATAACTCCAGTATGTATTTCAGCACCCAGTATAAACTAATGAAAAGAATTGTTCGTAAAGAAAGAAATCACTTATTCTGCCTCAGCATCCTGTTTGTGGTCTGGATCAGGTCAAAGACTCTACATCACGGGAAATATCAGCCCTAGGTAGGCAGTTGGGGAAAAATACCCTTGCATGCCTTATCCACCCTGGCAGGCCACAACTACAATTTCTAATAAAGGCTTCTCCCATGGCTTGGAGGAGGCTAACATGGATTTATGGGTTTTGATCAAATCACTTCCACCACCTCACCATAATGAAACAAATACCCTCTTCTATGTGGTTTAGGAAGGGAGAATATGCCTGTAGAAAGATACTGGTGAAAATTGGGTAGTTAGTGAATCAGTCACCAACTAGAGCAGACTGGTGGAAACTGACATTGTCCCAAAGGACTATGTAGCATGGCTACATAGCTGAATGCCTCTGGTCTAGCTGGTGTACAGGGATATGCAGAACATCAAGGAAAGCCATCAGAAGTGTGGTATGGACCAAGGGTGTCATGGCTGTGGAGGACCCCTCGGTGACATATGGTCACATTGCCACCTCACTGGCCATTTACAATGGCCCGGTAGACAATTATGTTCCTCCTGCTTCTCCTTCTTTTGGTAAGAATGAATCCCACTTCATCACCACAGATGAGCTCATGATGAGTGTGCCTTCCATCAATTTCAAAGATTTTCTCCAAAAAAGATTAAACACAGTTCAGTACACAAATGACTACATAAGTCACATTGCTATAGCCCACAAAGTAGGTCATCATTCAGTAGCCTGTACTACAATATATAGTGCTGTACTGTACAAGAAAGCTGTTTCATGGCCCTTTTATCTATCTATCCTGAGGTTCTGATTGATGTGTGAACAATTCTGACTCTTAATTTTTCCACCTGGGAAATTGAGAAATTGAGTTCAAGTTGTGATGACTTGATGTGATAATGATACTGAATGCTGATGCTTTGTAAGTAAGCACATGGTGCATCCAGTGCTATATGAAAGGGGAATTCGTTTGTAGAGTTTTGCATAAAAAGTTCAACAAATCAAAATCATATGTAAAAACAGGGAAATAGTGCTTAAAGTTTTGGCAAATGTTTCTGTCTTGTGGTAGAAAGCATTATGATTTAGGATATTTAGTTAAAGAAAGCATTATGATTTAGGATATTTAGTTAAAGGGCCCAATTATAGTGAGTAAGCAATCAAGAATAACTGTGACAAGTTCAATGAACTTTTCTTTTTTGGAGGAAGAATAATTGAACACCTATTGAACTAACTTTGAATCAAATACTAGCTTTATTACATTAACAGGCAAAAGCTGTTTCATATAATTTTAAATTATTTTTCTGACACTGTTTTTACATCAATGCAAAACTACAACCCATTTGAAAAAGCTGAGATGCTGTGCAAAATGTAATTGAAACAGAATGCAATGATTTGCAAGCCATTTTCAACCTATATTCCATTGAATACAATACATAGACAATATATTTACTGTACAAACTGATAGACTTTATTGTTTTTTGTAAATATACATTCATTCTGAATTTGATGCCAGCAAGAGGTTCCAAAAAAGTTTGGACAGAAGCAACAAAACACTGGGAAAGTTGTGGAATGCTCAAAAAACACCTGATTGGAACATTTGACAGGTGAAAAATTTAATTCATAGCAGGTGAAAGAATAATGATTTGGTATGAAAGGACATCATCCTTCACAATCAGGGATGGGGAAAGGTTGACCAATATACAATATCTCAACATTTCAGTTTTGCAACATACAGTTGCAGGAAAGTTTTGAATTTCACCAACTATAATCCATAATATCATCAAAAGATTCAGAGAATCCAAAGAACTCTTTGCATGTAAGGAGCAAGGTCAGAAACCAATGCTGAATGCCAGTGACCTTCAAGCTGGCAGGTGGCACTGCATTAAATACTGCCATGATTGTACAAAGGACATTATTACATGGGCTTGTGAACACTTCAGAAATACATTGTTGAGTAACACAGTTTGTCTTTGCATCTTCAAATGCAACACAAAAGCCATATGTCAACAATATTCAGAAATGCTGCTAACTTCTCTGGGCTCAACATCTTACAACAGTATGGCTTTGTATAAAAGAGTGTGGGTATTAGATGGGCCTGCCTGCAGTCCAGTCCTGTGTGGTGTATCATGAAGTGCAAAATACGACAACAGAATCCAAGACTGTTCAGTAACTAAGATTATATTTCAAGCAAGACAAGGAAAAATATCACTTTCAAAACTTTAACTATTATTGTCCCCATTTCCCAAATGTTTTCTGAGCGTTGTTAAAAGTAAAGGTGGTGTAACACAGTGGTTAACATGCCCCTGTCCAAACTTTTTTGGAACCTGTTGCAGACATCAAATTCAGGATGAATGTATCTTTATAAAAACCAACCAAATTGATACATTTGAACAAAAAATATTGTGTCTTTGTATTGTATTCAATTGAACACAGGTCAAAAAGGACTTGCAAAACATTACATTCTGTTTTTATTTAGGTTTTACACAGCATCCCAACTTGTTTTGAATCTAGGTTGGATATGGACTAATAAATAGATATTACATCTACAACATGACAGACCTTCAATGTCAACACCAGCTTGCCCAAGAAGCAAAGTGTAAAACATTACTTTGAATTCACTAAAAAAAAACAATGGCTCACCTATTTTTTTTTTTGCCAAAATTTTTGCTACATATTTTGTCCAATTAGCTTTTGCAAATTTAAATATTTTGATTTACTTCTTGTTAACTTTGTCGTTGTGTGATAATGTGTTTATTAAAATATTAAACAATGAAACAAAGCAAAAAATATCAACCACTAATTACAGCTACTCTTCTAATCTCAGCTGTGCTTCCAACTCTGTGTTGAACTGGAAATGGGCTTCCATTTTTCTAGTAGGTTTGATCGCACACATGAAGACGCTGGCTTCACTATGTAAACCCTGTCTCCACTGATCATCGTTTAACTTTCTATATATTGTTTCATTTGAGTGATCACGTGAGATAAATATTATTGGGGTTTTTTTTTACATGAAGAGTGAAAAAAGAACAGGATCAACGGAAGTACGAATGTTACGCTAATAATAATAATAATAATAATAATAATAATAATAATAATAATAATAATAATAATAATAATAATTCCCTGAATAACTTCTGTTCTGGCAAACGGATCAGTGAGGATATTTGAAAGAAATGAGCGGCCTCTGCCTTTTCGTGCTAGAATTGCATGCCAGCTCCAAATAAAGAGTTCTTAGTTAGGTTACGCGATAATTTACGAGCGACTTTAGTTACGTCCGTTACGAAGGAAACACTAAGGAACATTAAAGAATGAGAACATTAAAGGACATTCTCACAAGGCAAATAACTAAATAATTAGCGCTATGAACGTTTCGGGAAAACCACCCCTGAGCCTAAAACGTGACCTTCAGAAACAGACCCCATATACTGCTGGCTGGTTGTGATACTACAGTACGATTTCACGATTAAATGTAATACTATAGGCCTAAATATGAAATAATAACGGCCAAACAGATAAGAAACAACCCGACTACTCTGAAAAATATAAATTAATCTCACCATCTGTCAGCGTCGCAGAGTAGCCTCTGAAGTGCGCAAATATCTCACATCATATATTAGGCTTTAACGGTTCAGATTTTTATTTTTACCAGTAGTAATGCCGAACAAGAAATTACTTACATTTACTTTATCCAGTCTCATATCTTCAAAATAGGTCCTTCATTTAAGGATGGAGTGGTCGCGCGAACGTAACAAACCCACGACTACCGGCATCTTCATCCTTCATCTTATGGATGGCAGACATTTACTGAAATCACGAGGTCATCTCAGGGAATAGCGGCACGTGCATTTGGCATATGCCTGCAGAGAGACTTACAGAAGCCACAGTACAAACTGCTAGCTTTCACAGAGGAGTATAATTCCTAGCAAGTTTTTTTAATTCAGTAATTTTTTTTTATTATCCAGTACATGCAATGAATCATCTGTTTGCCCAGCATTGAATTATACTTCGTAATACACTGTAATGCTGCTTGTTTCTTTTACTGATATTCTTGACAACTATTATCCCATGCCGTATTAATGAGCTTTAAGAAGAAACACAAGAGAAACACAAGACACAAGAGTCAGTCATAAGAAGGTGTTGTATACAGTCATTTTTATACATGTTTGTGGCTCCAGCATTGAACAAGATGTAGCTGGCACCTGTGTGTAGTTAAATGACTAGAAGTCTTACTAAAGTTCTTACTGAACTGTTTTCAATTAGAATCAAATACAGATTAATTGTATTCGATTATGATGTCATGCTTCATCTGACATCATCTCGTTTAATGACGGGCACAGAAGGTATGTCTTATCAGTCTAATATCTTCAATGGCTGATGATGTATATTGATTATGTCCAAGCTCCACTGGAGGCCCAGTTTATATATTGCATTTTTTTTATTTGTACACAGCTTGTCTAAGCAAATCCATGTGAATATGAATTATCAAAATAATAATACCTATTGCATTATCTTTGAATATGTGTTTTTATTATTTATGTGATGTAAAGGTATTTCTCATTCTAGTTCATTCACATTT
>JAQMCW010162716.1:7500-11584 GCA_030068335.1 Chrysichthys cranchii
CGTATTTTAATCTACAGTTTGAAGTTTAAGGAGGCATTATTTTATTACATGCATTAGAAATCTCTGCTATTTTGTCCTATAAATGTAGGCCTTATTTTCATCCTATAAATATAGGCATTATTTCACCCGCCCTTTAACCTGGCATTTTGCCTTGAACTTAATTACTCGTTATCATTTGATTAAAGACTTAATTTCAGAATGATTCAAAAAGTTACCCTATTTTCATCTGCTGCAAATTAGAGCCTTTAACGATATATATCTAATTTTGAAAGACAGTAGAATTTTTGTTAGGCCACATTAATTTACAAAATTCTAAAAAGTCAGTAATGTAAACTTAGAACAAGTTATTAACTTACTAGATACAAAATACAAGTGCTTGTGAGAATTTACATCATAATACCAGGTTTCCACATATATTTATACACAGTGGGGTCCAAAAGTCCGAGACCACTCATGAAAATGTTTCTATTTGGCTTTTTAATCCAACAGTTTTTATTACAAATTATGTTATTGACAAAAACTTGAATGGAAAATAAAATCTTTTGAATATTTAGATGAATTTCAAAGTTTCTTGTAATATTTATGTCACCCTTTTGCTTCAAAAACATTCAAGCTGGCATTGACTCCATTTTTTGTGGAGATCATCCATTTTAGAACAAATCCATCAATTTTGTCTGACCACATGCCTCAGTAGACGAGATTATGCATGAGGTAAATCTAATGTTTTGTAGGAAGCAATTAACACTGTTAATATCACAAACTTGCTTACTTTTATTAATAGCAACCTAGAAATAGGGCAGAATATTGAAAATTACATATTCATGATACTAACAACAAACCTTCTTTTTTTATATGTTTAAAAATTCTGTAAAACTGCTTCTCATATTAGAATTTGTGTCATCTTAAATTATATCTGTCAAACAGGTATGTTTTTTTGCTTCTGCACTGTAATAATAAAAAAAAATCACATCTAGATGTACCTATACTTTGGAGACATTTTCTTAGAGTCTCAAAGCACTTAACTCTGTTTCAGAAAGATAGGCCTGCCCTGATAACTAAAGCAGCATGCCGCTCTACCTGTAATTTTAAGGTGTGCTTCTCTCTCTCTCTCTCTCTCTCTCTCTCTCTGTCTGTCTGTGTGTGTGTGTGTGTGTGTGTGTGTGTGTGTGTGTGTGTGTGTGTGTGTGTGTGTTGTACATCCATGAAAATGAGATGGTTAACAGCAGTCTATTATTATGCTAATACATGTTTGAATAGCCCCCTTAGCCCATCCAAACCAATACGATGATAAGTGTGGTGAAAGTTTTCCTTTTTCCACAGTGTCTCTGGGATTGATCATAGATTGAGATTATAGAAGTGCTCTGGGGAGTGTTTGGGGATTTTCTTTCTTTCTTTTTTTTTAGTTTGATGTTTGACTAAGCGGTGTTGATTAGTTTTTTGTTTTTTTTTTGCTAAGGCATATGGGAATTATTTGGTGAACACTGCACATTTGTGGACTAGAAGCACTGGCTCTCATATTATTATGCTGTATTTTGGGGCTTTACATTCATTCATTCATTTATTAATTTAATTGCTCATTCTTTCAATCATCTTTTCCTCCTTTCCTGAAGGATAAGAAAAATGAAAATTGAAATATCCCTTTTCCCAAAATATTGACTTTGATTTAAATATTGACTTCAATTGCTTTAATTAACACTTGATCAAAATAAGTGAAGGCCTTGAATCTTGTAATACTGAACTTTGTCATACTGCTGTTGAATTTGACTGAAATATTTCAATTTATTGAGTTTCAACATTTATATTTTAATGTCTAATGAAAATGACAAATAATATACAAAATAGTGAGCAAGATGAGAAGCAGGCGTGTTGACACAAAGTTGGGGTCTTGTGTAGAGACATGTCAAAGTGTCTGTCCATGTTTGTGTCTCAGAAGAGGTAACAAAGGGGTGTGTCTCCACGCAGGAAGGGTCTCTTTCTCATTCTCTATGTCTGTCTCTCTCTGACTAATCCCCAGGCTGAGTCAACCCTTCAGGGCATGCTTCTGATCTGCCTATCCATCAGGGCAACCTCTTTTTCTCTCCTGTTCTCTCTCTCTCTATTTCACTTTTTCTCTTCTTTATCTCCTTCCTCTTTCCCTTTTCTCTTTGTGGCCATCCATCTTTATTCTCATTCATGTGTTGTTTCTCTCTGATGCACTCTCATCCCTCTTGCAGTAAGCTCTTGCTCACCTGTTGTGGTTGTTAACCCTAAAGGCCCAGGTATACATCAGCAAATGCAGCCTCGCATAACAGGAATGCAGATTTGTCAATGGTGTTCCCCATGTGTACTCAGTTTTCTGCTGAATTTGCATGTCTCCAAATAAATGCAGAGTCTGGCTTCCCTACCTGCCTTACCTACCAGGAGCAACCAAGACCATGGTCTGAAACAATCTACTAAATAAGATAAAACTAAGAGTCCAAAAAGCATTCATGGCAGTTTGCAACTCAAGAGGAGAAGCGATACTTTTTATGTTTAATGCTGATGTTAAAAGAAGCATGAGCAAAAAGAAATTAAAAAAAATATTCGTATTATTTCTAAACATTCTTCATCTGTATTTCACACTGTAACTACTCTCACTTACTGGACAACATGTTACTGCATGCTCATGTTGTGTTGAAATAGTTTAAATGAATTTAGAGTTTAAGGGTATTAGACTGTGCTTCTAATCTTACAGGTAAATGTAAAATTCTGTTACAAAAATGTTGGCTTTGGCTGCAGGAAGGGTGTACTCACACTAGATAATCTGAACAGCTTCCGAGAGCATTTGAGACCAATGACCAGATCGACTGACCAGTGTGATTACTCCAATCTATTCCTGGGGGGCAGGTCACTTGGGCCATGGGGGCTCCTCCTGCAGCTGCTTCCATAAAAATCTTATTAGACATGAAACATGATTTACTGAAAATCACCACATTTCATGATTAATACATTTGTATGGCATATGAGAGGACCATGTGTCACTGCACCCATATATAATACAAAATGTTAAAACTATTGAATAAGATCATTGTTTTTAATAGGAGAGCGCAGAAACAAATTTAAACTGAGTAAAAAGAGCACCGAATAGAACACATAAAATGCACTGTGGATTTGCAATGCAGCACACCAGAGATGAGTGTGCGCACTTCTCACGGCCTTACCTTCTGTGAGAATCATGCACACCAGGTCTCCGGTGTACTGTGGTTCAGTGTATTAATCTGGACTTTTGTCAGGGATATTTTTCTCAGTTTCCTTCAGTCTGCTTGCTTGAATTGTCTGTTTTACTTGGTTTAAGATTGTATCTCTCATATAAAAGTCAGTGATCTCACCCCATATCATGCAAAGCAGGAACACTTTTCTTCAGTTCTAAAAGTTGCATTGTGATTAAGTGAGGACCCTGGGAGCGGATCATTTAGGGCAGTGTGAATGCAGACCAGTGGGGGAGTAGGGAAGTGGGACCGTTGCTCCAGAGAGCGGCTTGGGCCAGTTGAACCTAGTGTGAGTACACCCTAAGTCAGTGCTTCTAAAATAGTGGGGCGCAACCCCGTGGGGGGGTGCGGTGCGATGCCGGGGGGGCCGTTTGTGACCCCCAGGAACATGCTTTTTTTTTTGCCGTACTAGAATAAAGTCTAATTGCACATCCACTACAGTAGATGACAGGGTTTTTTGCACTGACCATGCACGCGCACGCACGCACACACACACACACACACACACACACACACACACACACACACTAATTAATTTACAAATTAATTGCCGCCGCTAAACCCCACCCCATCGTAAGATTTTGCCAACACTACTACCTCACCAACAACCCCCCCCCCCTTTCAATGTTTGTACAACCCAAATTCCAGAAAAGTTGGGACATTCTTTAAAGTTGAATAAAATGAAGACAAAAAAGACTTTCAAATCACATGAGCCAATATTTTATTCACAAGAGAACATAGATAACAAATTTTCAAACTGGGAAATTGTACACCTTTATACACTAAATGAGCACATTTCAAATTTGATGCCTGCTACAGGTCCCAAAAAAGTTGGCACGGGGGCAACAAATGGCTGA
>JAQMCW010162780.1:0-11578 GCA_030068335.1 Chrysichthys cranchii
GCTAATTTCACGTGCCTTATGATAGAGTCTCCTATAACCAGAGCTCTTTCAGGTTTCTCAGCGGGTGCATCACTAAGCTGCCCGAGTCTTCACCCATTCGCCCCGCTGTGAGGGCTCTAATGCCATAGTCGGGGGACTGCTAGCTCGGCCTAAGGCATCCAGACTTTCCCCTACAAACTCTACACTGCTTTCACTTTCACTAGCCTAAAGACTGGATGCACACCTCTAGAGCTACAATCTTCTCCGTCAGTGAGCTAACTAATATACACTTTAAATATATAAATAAAACTACTGCTAACGACGGAGGAGGAATGACTAAACATCCTGCACTCTACACACTGAACAAACTGCATGTTTGCCATAGCAAATGATCACCTTAATGGGGGATTTGTTGTGTGCGATTACACAAACAATTCCAAAACAGGAACTACGTTATGTTTGATGAACCTTCATCAATGCCTGGACTCATGGCTAACCAAAGAAATTTACAAAGACTGGTTTATTAAAGATATGTGGGACATCCATATGGCCTGATGCAGAACTTGCAGTAAATCACGAAACATTGATGCTATAGGTGAGGCAGCTGTTGCAAGCCATGCTGCTGGAGCATCAGACAGGCGGGCACTAAGCAAGTTAATTGCAGTAGGTCTCATCCCTGATAATATAGTAATCATACTTAGCCAGTTACTATTGTTAATTAGTTAGCTAGATTATTCTGTTTCTTAGTTATTGTGTTTATTGTCTTTTCATGGTTGGGTAAATTAATGCTAATGTTACAAAATTAATTGGTCAAATTAGCAACTGAGTGTTATTAAATCTTCTATTTTACTATATACTTCTTAGATGTGCCAGATGTCAAATACAAGTTTGCAGTTTGAGCATGCCAATAATTCTTAATTTAATGTGGCTTAAAACTTCTAAATATGCAATTGAGAAAATGCCCTTTTCAAAGACAATATTGTACATTAAACAATTACATTACATTAAAATTGCAAATTGTTCTCCATTATTGTGAATAAACTTAAATATACTTGAAATATATATTATCTAAACTGTCACAGCTAAGCTACCACTGTTGAGCCTTTGAGGAAAGCCCTTGACCCCAGAGCCACCATATCATAGCTGACCCAGCACTCTGACTCCAGCTTCATCACAAGCTGCAACATGCAGTTACTTTAAAAAAGTTATTAGTTGAAGTTACTAGTTATTTCTTGCAAAAGGTAACTGAGTAACTCCATTACTGCATTACAAAAGTAACTAATTACCAGGGAAAGTAACTATTGCATTACTTTTTGCATTACTGCCCCCCTGTAAATTCAAAAGTTCATATTCATATCAAAATTCAGTTATTCATAGGGAAAGTGAATGTTAAATTTGTTTAATGACTGAAATGCACATATATAGCCTATGTATGTTGTACGTATGCCAAAATCTACTCTTGTTGGCAATTAAATCTTATTTGACCAATCCTCATCACCTGTTCCTACGACGGAGTATTAGGGCCACACACAAAGAAAAAAATTGCCATGATAAGATTGAAGTCAACATGTCGACATTAAACTCAAAATGTTGAGAATAAAGTTGAAATCAAATGTCGACTTTAATCTCGACATTCAAAACAGAGATAGAGCAACCGTTCCACAGCTGCAGTCTCAGACACGCACATGATGTGAAGGTGTGCCATATGCCAGAGCTCATTGGGACCTTTGCTGCGATATTGCCTGTGCCTCAGACGCCACGCATGCCTTTGCTCCACACCTGCAGGATCAAGCAACAACATAACCTCTCTGTATTGCATGTAGGTGTAACCATCAATATCCTCGCATCTGCCCATTTCCAGGAATTTCAGTTTGCAAGAATGTGGCCACTTCTTCCAAGTTTGTAGTTTTCAGCACGAAGTTTTCAGCACAACGTTTTCAGTGTCCTTACACTAATTATCACACTGTGGTTCTGCATTAAAACAGCAAGGATTTCTTTATTGCTAAACCCGATTCTGAAGTACACTTTGACCAAGTCATCTACACGAGGCATGTTGAGTCGTCAGCTAATTGATCGGTCTGAGTTCAACTTTATTCTCAACATTTCGAGTTTAATGTCGACATGGCAAAAAAAAATTTCTTCATGTGTGGCCCTAATGCTCCGTTGTATGTCCCCCACTAAAACAAAGTAAAAGAAATCGCATTTCCTGACTGAGAGACTGTGTCAGATGAAAACCGATTCAATAAAGTAACGCATCGCATTTTATGTTCAGTAACGGGAATGGCGTTGTAACGATAAAAACAGTAATTAGTTAGATTACTCATTACTAAAAAAAAATAATGCCGTTAGTAACGCCGTTTATTTTTAATGCCGTTATTCCCATCACTGGCGATATGCAACAAACAAATTTCACTATATTGAAATGTATATGTGACAAAGTCTTCTGCTTCCAAACACATTATATGACAGTGTTTATAATTGCAGTCTTTACATTTTGCATGTTTGTTGTAATTAAAGTCTCTTTTCAAACATTTCTCATGTGGATGTGGTAATCTGAGTTAATTTCTAGGTGTTGTTCAGGGCCCCCAAGAGATATCAAATGGCTCTGACCTTCAGATAAAATTTGTCAGGCCACTGTAAAGCTAGTTAGACAACTGCCAAAAAATAATTTCTACAATTTAGCTTATTTGGACCAGCTGAGAAGTTTCAGGCTCAATGGCTTTTATGTCTTATCTATATCCCGTTATTAAAATAATATGAGACTGACTTGACAACCAGTGATATGAAGTCTAATTATTTTTTTTAATAATATCCTAATATTAAAGCTTGTTAGGCTACATAATGTAATAATGTATGTGGTACATTGGCAGCAATTTGTTAAACAATGTCATGAAAATGTTCCTGAGTATACTGAATATAGCTTAAGAATAATTTCCCTTGTAATTAGTTGCATGTGACCAAATTTATCCAAATTATACTTTCATTAAAAAGGCTTACATAATAAATAACCTGGGTAAAAGGAAATGGCTTAAGAATTCTGCCTGTGGTACTTGTCTATCAAACCAGTTGCCTCATGAAGCCCTCTGTGCTGAATTTGCCAATTTACTCCAGGTGAATCAGAGAAAAGGAAATAATCAGAGGGAACCTGATGCTTTAGTTCTGTTTTGAGTGGTTTCCAGACAAAAATTCTAGGTTTTATTTGTAGTGTTTTAGCCACTGGAGGGCAAAAACAATAAAGAATTGTCTCAAATCTGACTTACATGATCACATAAGACTGTTGTATCAGCTTCACTGTTACTCTGTACCTCCTACTACCATGATGATTTAGAGCAACAGTAGATACATACAAATAATTATGTATGCATCAATTACATGTATGAGTATAGACCCAGAGCTGCTCCTGACCATTTTGGTGTCCTAGACATGATTTTAGCTTGTGCCCCTCGCCAAGAAATACTGGATCCCCACCCCCCAGCAATATGTTAAAACTCAATCAGGTGTAATTAACCACCGTTCCCATTGCAGACCATGGTTACTGGCTTCCACCTGTGATCAATTGTAATCAGTGTGATTAGTGAAGCATAAAAACAGCTCTCCCTTGCCTGGTAGTGCAACAGACAGCAAATAACTGACTAAGGGGGGAAAGCCACTTCCAAAAAAATCTCAGGGATAGAGTTGTGGACATGCATAAGGTAGGAGGTGGGTACAAAAAAATCTCAAAGGCTTTATCAATCCCAAGGAGCACAGTAAAGTCCAAAATACAGGAGTGACAAGTGTTTGGTGCTACTAGGACCCTCCATGGATCGGCTTGTCCCACCAAACTGGATGGAAGCGCAAGGAGGAAACTGGTAAGAGAGGCTACCAAGAGGCCAATGGCCACTTTGAAGGAGTTACAGGATTTTATGGCAAAGAGTGGTCATTGTGTGCATGTGAAGACAATTTCACAAGCACTTCACAATTATGGCTTGTTCAGGAGGGTTTCAATGAAAAAACCACTTTGCAAGAAAGGCCACATTAAGGCTTGTTTGTGCTTTGCCAGAATGCCCCTTGAAGATTCTGATGCCAAGTGGAAAAAGATCTTATGGTCAGATGAGACCAAAATTGAATATCAAATGGTACACCTGGCGGAAAGCCAATGCAGCTCACCATCCACAACACACCATACCTACATTAAAGCATGGAGGTGGCAGCATCCTGTTGTGGGGGTGTTTCTTATGAACTGTAGCTGTGATAGCTTTCACTTGGATGTTATAGGTTGCATTGAGTAAGTAAAGCTGGGAAGAAATATTTTTTGTGTTTGTGTGTGTATGTTTGGGCCAGTATTATTTACATTTACAGAATTTAATAAACACCAAAGCAACTTACATCTGATAATGCTGCTGCTGCAGATTATTGTGGTACCACAATAATTAACCTATGCATTTTCATTAAAAAATATGACCATAAACAATCAAAACTCTGTTAATATCTTTAGTTGTAGTTCAGCAGCTGGTCTATACACTGTGTATATATATATATATATATATATATATATATATATATATAATGTTTTTTAATCAAACTGAACAATAGATGTACCATAAACTATATAAATGTAATTGCTGCAATAAACTGTGTTAAGTTTCTTGTGTAAAGCTGACCTCAATGGATAATTTAAGTTAGCAAAACAAAAGTATTTTAGTTAAGACCATTGTGGCCCCAGTGGAAGACATGTCAACTACTTTCCAAATGCTTCATTCGAAGAAAAGGGCCTTCAGAGGAATTCTGCAAGGGCTTTCATTGTCCAATTTCAGCTCTCTTGATCAACGTGACGTTGTAAAGGTGAGTTTTGTTGTTTGCTAATTGGCTAAATTAATTGCTAATGTTAGATTTTCATAAATTTCATGTGGTGTATATACTGTTTAACAGTGAGTGGTGATATGGATGGCCATATGGTGAGAACGGACGAAGTTAGCACTGCAACCAAGTAAGCTACATTGGTAGTTGGACATTGCAATGAGGAAGCAGCACATGCTCTTGTTGGGTTCAAGATGCATGTTTATCGTAAATTGAGTCTCCAAGAGATTTATTCCATGTTTAAAAATGCACTTATAATGTCAAGGACATTGAAATGACCTTTTACCTAGCAGTTATGTTTATCCAGTGACATGGCTGCTTATTAAAGGGATCCCCGGCTACTTTGACATGCTGGCCTTATATGATTAACACTGGCATCACTTATAAATACGTAATACAGGCCCTGGCCAGGGCGCAGTGGGCTGGGGCACCAAGCTACAAATCCAGGGACCTGGGTTCGATTCCGACCCGCGGTCATTTCCCGATCCCTCCCTGTCTCTCTCTCCCACTCACTTCCTGTCATAATCTCTACTGTCCTATCCAAAAATAAAGGCAAAAAGGCCAAAAAAATCTTTAAATAAATACATAATACCAAAAAAACTCAAATATGTTCGTTTGTAGTAATTTTTATTAAAAAAGGAGAAAATCCGCTCACTGGTAGGTCGCCATTATTGTTTACGTTGCAAAGCATTCTGGGTCGATGAGGTCAAATGGTTGCTAGGATATGCTGTCTCTGTTGATGAAGGCAGTCTCGGCAAGATGAACATGACTTCTGTTCAGCCTTTTCAGGGGAGAACCAGCTCGTGCTGTACATTGTATGTTGGTTTTTCAGTAAACGAGTGAAAAGGAACAGCTGTGTCGGTGTCACCCTTTCTATACCATCATCATGAGCAATCACAACGCAGAGCCAGAAACCCACCGGTTACACATACAACAAACACTCTCCCTCTCTGTTAGCATTGGCAAGCAGTTGTTGCACACACAGGCACCATGGATTGTGGCAAACTCTCGCTTCCTCACCTCTCTGATCGTCTTCATGCTCATCATTTCCAGTATAGTCTGCCGAGTTGTCCTCAAAACTTGCAGTGCGCTCAGGTTCAAACTGAAAAGGCTGAACAGAAGTCATGATCATCTTGCCGAGACTGCCTTCATCTACAGAGACAGCATGTCCTAGCAACCATTTGACCTCATCGACCCAGAATGCTTTGCAGCGTAAATAATAATGGCGACCTACCAGTGAGCTGATTCTCTCCTTTTTTAATAAAAATTACTACAAATGAACATATTTGAGGTTTTTTGGGTTTTTTTGGTATTACGTATTTATAACTGACGCCAGCGTTAATCATTTAAGGCCAGCATGTCAAAGTATCTGGGGATCCTTTTAATGTTCAGCCACACATCTGTAGTTATATTAATTACCATGCACTTCTGACCGGCTGCTGCAGATGCAGGTCAAACCTGGGTTGACACCCACTACAACTTTCCCTCATATTTTTCGTTTAATGATCCACCAAATGTTCTCTATATGTGGAAAATCTGGACTGCAGGCAGGCAAATTCAGCACCCAGACTATTGTAATGGCTACAGTATGTGGTTTTGCATTGTCCTGTTGAAATACACAAGACCTTCCCTGTAATAGACATTGTCTGGAGGGGAGCATATGTTGCTCTCAAACCTTTTATATAGATTTCAGCATTCATAGTTACTTCCAAAACATGCAAGCTGCCCATACCATATGCACTTATGCACCCCCATACCATCAGAGATGCCGGCTTCTGAACTGAATGCTCATAACCTGCTGTAAGGTCTCCCGTCCTCTTTAGCCCGGAGGACATGGCATCCATGATAACCAACAAAAATGTCAGATTTCACTCATCTGACCATAGAACACTTTCCCATTTTGAAAAAGTCCATTTCAAATGAGTCTTGGCTCACAGGACACGACGGTGCTTCTGGAGCATGCTCAAATATGGCTTCCTTTTGGCATGATGGAAATTTAGTTAGCATCTGCAGATGGCATGGCGGATTGTGTTTACTGAAAGTGGTTTCTGGAAGTATTCCTGGGCCCATTTAATAATGTCATTGACACAATCATGCCAATGAATGATGCAGTGTCATCCAAGGGCCAGAAGACCATGGGCATCCAGTTAAGGTCTTCGACCTTGTCCCGTACATACAGAGATATCTCCAGATTCTCTGAATGTTTTGATGATGTTTTGCACTGTAAATGATGGTTTGAAAAGCCATTGCAATTTAACATTGAGGAACATTGTTTTTAAAGTATGCCACAATCAACTGGAGAGCCTCTGCCCATCTTTACTTCTGAGAGACTATGCTTCTCTAAGACATCTCTTTTATAGCTCATCATGTTACAGATCAGTGTATGTGCAGGTTTAAAAAGTAAGTTATCAAATTACTATGAGTGTCTGATATAAAGACTTTTTTTTTACATGTATACTGCCCATCTATTCAGAGAGATATCTCTTTTATAGCCAGTGTTACAGATCTGATATCAATTAACTTAATTAGCTGCTAGATGTTCTCCCAGATGAATCTTTTTAAACTTCCTTGCTTTTTCAGCCATTTGTTGCCCCCCTGCCAACTTTTTTGGGACCTGTAGCAGACATCAAATTTGAAATGTGCTCATTTAGTGGATAAAAGTGTATAATTTCACATTTTGAACATTTATATTATCTATGTTCTCTTGTGAATAAAATATTGGTTCATGTGATTTGAAAGTCTTTTAGTTTTCATTTTATTCAACTTTAAAGAAGTTCCCAATTTTTCTAGAATTAGGGTTGTAGATGTATTTGAATTTTATTCATTTTTGTTTTTATTTCTGCATTTATTTTCTTTTTCTTTTATAGTTCTATTCTTTTTTTTTTAAGGCACTCCTGTTATGTCGTTGATGCTATTTCAAGAATATCCAAACTGAGGCTCCAGCACCCCAAAACTATCAACCACAAAGAACAGAATAGACGGAATGAAATGATCACTTCTGGATCAAGGCATACCCTTGTTGTTCTGGTGAGGCAGTGGCAAAAGCTGAAATAGTAGGGACTGGTTTAATCCATTTTTTTAAAACAGGATTATATGGTACAGTTGTTTCTTTTCCTTATCTGGCTCCTGCAGGTGTTAGTTCACCAGGTCCACCCACTTAAGGATTCTGTAGGGACACTGCCAGTGGGCAAGGGGGCACAAAACAACAAGGAACAGAGCACAAATAGAAAGGTACAATAGGTTGCCAACTGCTGCACCTGCAAACAAAAGAAAAACAAACAAATGGCAAGAGGAAAGGCACAGATACACCAAATACACAAATGCACAGATCTACAATGTTGTTGTTTGTGTGCATGCATGTGCACATGCGTGTGTGTTTTGGTCACAAAATGTACTTGTTAGTGAGGGTGAGAAGCTGTAATGACACCCCCCAGAGGCCAAAGGCAGATAGAGAGATATCCAGGAGACCAAAGCAATCCGTAGCCCCCCAGAGCACCGAAGACCCAAGGCCACACCTCCCAACGATATCCATGTGCCCTTCCCAGCAGGAGAGGAGGGAGACACCAGATGGATTGCCTACGGCCCGTGGCCGAGAGCCCCAGAGAACCAGAGGAAAGGGGTGACCGACCTCACCAGAGGCCAGCAAACCCTTGCATGAGGGACAGAACTCAGGGCCCCAGGCATCTGAGATCCGTCCCTGACCCCCGGCAGAGCCCCCCCCCATGCCGAAGAGGCCCGAGCCACCCCGGACCCTCCCCCCAAGGGGAACTGGCTGTTGGCCACACCAGAATGCCCAGCCACCCGTCCCGGGACCAATCAGCACCCGCACCCCAGTGAAGGGCAGCAAAGCTGATCGAGGAGCCAAGGCTCAGCAAGCCCCAGATCCAGGACCAGCCATGTACATACACCCATGTATCCATACACACACACCCCATGCACCCACAGAGAGAACAAGAACACATAGACACCCCCCAGAAGCGCGGGTGAGCAAATGCCGTCCCCGTGGACTGGTAGGAAGCCCAGGCTGCAGCTGCACCGGCCCCAGATCCAACGATGGTCACCCGCCCCAGGTAGGGCATAGAGAACAGGGGTGTGGAAGGACCCCCCAAGACACACACACACCCACGGTGTTGCAAGTGATATGTTTTTTTTTTGTTTTTGTTTTTGTTTTTTTTTAAACTTGACCTGTCTGGCACTTTAGCAAACAGAATGGTGGTCTGAATGCTTTGTTGTGCCAAGCACATTTGCTTTGCCAAGATGAGCACTGTAGACTCACTGTAGACTCCTCTTGTTAATATTTTTCAATTCTTTCTTTCTTTATTTATTTTTGTCATTGCTTTCAATGTAAATACTATGCCAGAGCTGGGGGAAAGAGGAGAGAGGAGAAAAAAGAAAGGGGGGGGGGGGTGTCACAAAACAACAAGGGACAGAGCACAAATAGAAAAGTTCAATTGATTGCCAAATGCTGCACCTGGCAAGAGGAAATGCACAGATACACCAAATACATAAATGCACAAATCTACAATGTTGTTGTGTGTGTGTGTGTGTGTGTGTTATGGTCACAAAATGTACTTGCTAGTGAGGGTGATAAGCCATAATGACATCCCCCAGAGGCCAGAGGCAGATAGAGAGATATCCAGGAGACCAAGGCAATCCATAGTCCCCCAGAGCGCCGAAGACCCAAGGCCACACCTCCTAGCTATATCCACGTGCCCTTCCCAGCAGGAGAGGAGGGAGATACTAGATGGATTGCCCATGACCCATGGCCGAGAGCCCCAGAGAACCAGAGGCAGTGGGTGACCAACTCCACCAGAGGCCAGCCAACCTGCACATGAGCTGAGGAACAGAACCCAGGGCCCCAGGCTTCCGAGATCTGTCCCCGACCCCCGGCAGAGTGCCCCCCCCCACGCCGAAGAGGCCTGAGCCACCCTGGACCCTCCCAACAAGGGGAACAGGCTGTCGGCCATGCCAGAATGCCCAGCCACCCGCCCCAGGACCAATCAGCACCCACACCCCAGTGAGGGGCAGCAACACCCATCTAGGAGCCAAGACTCAGCAAGCCCCAGGCCCCGCCATGTACATACACTCATGCATCCATACACACACACCCTGTCATGGAAAATTTTAGATAAAATAAAGACCATGAACCACTGCCCAGGGAATTTGAGAAATCGTCTGCTTTATTCGTGGAGTAACAAAACAAATGGGAGCTCTGTGTGCGCTCTCTCTCCTCTCAGTCTCTCTGAGGCAGCGCTGGGATTCAAATTTAATCTGTCCTCCTCTTCCTTTTGATACTTTCTGACAAAAGCAAGCTATGTTCCCTAATTTAAAATCATAAGTCATACATTCCAGAGAGAGGCCCTTCAAGAAAAAACCTTCTCCTGCGAGACCCTCTCTCTGTCAAGAGAGAACAGTTCCAAGTCATTTTTTACACAGACAATTAACAATTCCTTGATTTTGGTTAATAGCATAATAACATGGAAATTACTAAATGGTTATGTTGCCAAATTCTACAATCCACACACACACCCACAGACCGAACAAGAACACACAGACACACATTCACACAGACCCCCCACCCTCCCTGAAGCACGGGCAAGCAAATGCCGTCCCCGTGGACCGTTAGGAAGCCCAGGCTGCAGCCGCTCCAGGCCCAGATCCAAGGATGGTCACCCGCCCCAGGTAGGGCATAGAGAACAGGGGTGTGGGAGGACCCGACCCCCCCCACCCTCGGTGTTCCAAGTGATATGTTCAGTGTATGTGTTGGGGTGTGTGAGGTGTGGAGTATGAATATATGACTCTGTGCCAACTATGATGCAATTAAAATTGGGGGGCAGATGGCAAACCCACCCCCCAAGGTTCTAAATGCCTGAGGTGTAAATAAAATTGAGGAGCAGATAATAGCAAAGAAGTGAATGGGGCCACTACCGTAGCCCCACCCTCCAACCTCTGAATTATATCTGCCTCCTAAGGCTCTACATGTATGGTGATGTGCATAGGTGATGTGTTATATAAGGGAGTGGGGAGGGGTGGGAAATAAAGCCCCCCCCCCAAAGGGGCCACAGGCACCAAGAGGCCCGGAGGTGTCATCCGGACACCCTGACGCAGGCCCACCCATCCCCCACAGTGGGGCAGCCAGGGGGCCCCTACCACTCCCGCACAAGAAGGGACCCAACCAGGAACCAGGTGACCCTGAATACCGGGGCTCCAGGCCCCACACCCAGACCCACACAGAGGAGGCTAGCCACCAGGCCCAGGCCAGCACCCGGCACCACCAGCCCCCCAGGACCCACAGCACAAGTCCGCAAAGCAGACCCACCCCAGCCCCCAACCCCCACCAATCAAGGCAGACGCCCAAACATCCCTCAGCCCTCCAGCCCCTAGAAAGCCATTGGACAGCCCCAGCCCCAAGACCACCCCTAGCCACCTGCTAGCACACCGGGATACGAGACCACAGCCTATCACCCCCAACTAAGTATTGGAATTGATCAGTGAGGACCAGAGAGAAATGAATTCATCCAATTGATTTTTTGAGGAGGCAGACATTCTTTCCAGATTAATGTGGTCTAGAATTAAGTTGCTATATTACCGTATATCTTCTAATAATGGCTTGTCTCTTATAGACGCCCATCTCCAATAAACGCCGGGCTAAAAACATGGCACGACAAATAGACGCCGGTCTCCAATGACCCACCGCCTTTTCCGTACCCTACTACTCTTTTCATACCTGAAATGTTCATCCGCTGTTGTTGCCTACATTTTG
>JAQMCW010162787.1:0-11578 GCA_030068335.1 Chrysichthys cranchii
ATGAAGGTGCATTGCTGCCACTTCGGTATTTGGGGAAAGTTTTGCGGCGGATAACCCGTTAATATTTTTGTTTAGTTTAGCTTTTTTTTCTCTTTTTTTTTTTTTTTTTTGTGGACACTTAATATTGATGGCGTTGTTCCAAAATAGTATGAGTAAATAACAGACTTGTTTACCAAAGGTACCTTAACAATTAGGTACATTTTGTAACTGAAATCGACTTCTCAGTAGTGCGCTCAGACGTTCGGTCCCTTCTGTATACGAAGGGTCAGACACATTGGGCGGATGCAGAATCGCATTTTTTCAGTAAACGCTCCAAGCCCCAGAGCTAATTAACATAGTCTCCTTTCAGTTTTCACTTTTATTTTACATAGACATGGCTTACCGAAGCAGTTAAAAACACAACTGGCCCCGTCACAAGCTCGGTCCTGGCGTCTGAATAAACTCCTTAGCAATTTTGGAGAAAGGAAGTTTTCACTTGTTTCAATAAGGCTGCTAATACGTTTCACTATGTAGGATTTAGGGGTATTAGCAGAAATGGAATATAACATTCCGAAGTACGTTTCATTAGCGTAGAACTACCTGTAACTATGAATTATTGTTTTTATAAGTTTAGAACGAGCATTTTGTCTACATAGGGAGCGGGTCCTCGTCTACAGAGCTGCAGTGTTGGAGCTCTACAGTAGGCCAGAAGAGATCAAACCTCAAGAGAGCACCTTCTGCGTTTCCTGTTTTTATAAGTGGCAGCAGGAAGCCGTAAAGAAGTTCCGGTAGGAGGACAAGGAGAAGAAGAAGGAGAGAGGAAGGAGGAATAAGTGTATGCGGGTGCTGGCTAACAAGTTTAAGAACCCAAATGTAGAAAAATGGAGGATCATACTTATTATTTAGCACAGAAAAAGCAAGCGAGTGTGAATGTGAGTAATGGGAAGTACGCTGCGGGAACCTGCCGGCGTTTTAGTACACGCTTGGGAAAGGAGGGGTATTTATTTGGTTGAATCCGACATAGTGAATGTTTAAGGAAACGGATCAATACGTCTTTCAGAAATGGCGCAGTATTCACTGCTTCCCGAGTTCTGCTGCTTTCTGGTAATGTGTCTCAGTGGAGAATGTCTAGTATGCACATGAAATCCCACAATGCACTGCCTAGAGTTACTGTCCAAGGTAGCAGCTCCAAAGTACTTGTAAGGCACTTTTCATCTTGTTCACACACCATTTAGTTTTTTGATGCTCTTATGGCGGACACTTAATATTGATGGCGGTGTTCCGAAATAGTGTGAGTAAATAACAGACCTGTTTACCAAAGGTACCTTGACAATTAGGTACATTTTGTAATTGAAATCGACTTCTCGGTAGTGCGCTCAGGCGTTCGGTCCCTTCTGTATACGGAGGGTCAGACATGTCGGGCAGATGCAGTATAGCATTTGTTTTTTCAGTAAACGCTCCAAGCCCCAGCGCTAATTAACATCGTCTCCGTTCAGTTTTCACTTTTATTTTATATAGACGGCTTACTGAAGCAGTAAAAACACAACTGGCCCTGTCATGAGCTCGGTCCCGGTGTCTGGATAAACTCTCATCTCCTCTTCTTACTGGTAAGAGGAATCAAGACGAATCTCCTGATCGAAACTAAAACCTAAATATCCTGTGAGATGATGTTAATGTTAGCGTAGCGTGGTCTGTTTATTATGCCCCTTGCCTGATGCGTGCTTTCCGTGCCTCCTCATGCGTCAGTTAATTTCTCTTTTATGAGCAGAGTCTCCACTTTCAGTCTTATGTTTTAATCAGCCTGGATCAGCACACGTGGCGCAGTAAAGACGGTCGTACAGCAGCTTTACGAGTACGTCTCGATGTAGTAAATGAGTGTTTATACACTGAGAATCTCTTTATACAGAGTTTGAGGTCAAGGGTCGTCCTCTTAAAGCAGGTATTCCAACACTGACATGTAATAACTAAGCATGTCCCTCCCCCCAGACGGCAGCAGGAACGACTAAGGCACGTGCACTGATGGACAGGGTATTGTAAATCAGAGCTGCCATTAGTGGTTAATGTTGTTTCCCCAGGACCGTGGTGCAGCACGGAATAATACAGGAGGACACGGTACACGTGGCTTCATAAAGTGCACATATGGCCAGTGTGTAAACAGTATAATAAATGCTTGGGGCAATAAACACACACAGCAGAGCATGTTGTGTCAGCTAGACAGGACGGTAGAACAGTTGTTATTGTAAAGGTTTTCTGTGAGACTTTATTAGCAGCAATCAGCGGTGGGAACAGCGATAAGAGGTGTGTTAGTAAAAGTGTCCAGTAGCAGTGTTCTACAGCGTACAGTGGTAACTGGTGGGAGGATTTGATTAGGTCAGGCGAGTGTTTGAGAGGCATCGGTGTGTTAAATGGAAGCTGTCGTGGAATCTGGTGGTGGTAGCACGGACACTCCGGTGTTTTCTGCCAGATGGCTGGAGGCAGAAAAGTCCATAAGAGGGGAGGGAGGAGTCGTCTACAGTGCTGCTGAAGAAGCTTGTTGAAGGTAGTGTCGATGTTGGGTGGAGACACCCCGATGATCTTGTCCAGCTGTCTTCACTATTCGCTGCAGGGTCTGAAACTGCAATTCCTGTAGCAGATGGTGAGCCAGCTGGTCACCATGCTCTCCACTGTCCCCTTTGTGTCTGGCACAGACTCGCCTAAAACTTAGGTTTTCTCTCTCTCTCTCTCTCTCTCTCTCTCTCTCTCTCTCTCTCTCTCTCTCTCTCTCTCTCTCTCTCTCTCTGGGTTGCTGAAATCTACTACAGCAACCTTTGTTTCTTCATGGACAAGACTCCGCCTCAAAGCTTTAAGTGCGTTTTTGAATACTGGCACCCACGTCTACTTCCGAAATTATTTCTCACGCGCGTGCGCGCGCACACACACTTTGTACTTGGTGACATAATTTCAGACTTTTAGGGGGCTTTCTGACTCAGCATGACACTCTGTTGTATGCGAGGCCTTCTGGGGGAAAACAACCTGCACATCGACGTTTTCTGCTCTACAAAATCCTGGAAACTACAGGCTTTCCCAAATGGAAATCTTTCTCTTTTGAACGAATTTTAAGCATAAGCTAAGTTTCTGTTTTTGATTTTCAAGTCTGGTAAGCCCCAGCAAGTAAAAAAAAAAAAAAAAAAAGTAAAATAAAAAGAAAAGCTTGCCCATTCTGACCTCAGTGAAAGCCAATGCCAGACTGATGAAAGGCATTCTGCTCTGTACTGATTAGCAGTTAATGTAATGCAACGTAATCAGCGTTACAAATTAGAACTCTGATCGTGAACACAGCAGCCTTCGTTAGGTAACGTTGACATCCTTTAGTTTCAAGCTCAAGGGAAAGTTGTATAGATGATTTAGAGATCAGTTATTTTTACGTCATAATCTGCGAATAACTTTTATGATTGGATCAGTTGTAATGACCTTTAACTAAGTTTTTGTCCTGAACTCCTACCTCTACATCAGTAACCTCATCTCCTTAACAGCATTAAGTACAGCACTTTTACACAGACGTTTATACTGGCGATCAAGTTCTCAATTTGATCATCAGCATCACGCGCGTCAGTCTCATGACCTGAGGGAATTTAAACACGAGACTCGGCGTCGTCTTTTCACTTGACTGATCTGTGTGCTCTTATTAGGGGGGAAACTAAACACTGATTAATGCAGTGAGTGCGTTAAAAGAAAACATGGTGATGGGACTGAGAGGGAGCATCAGATAGTTCGACAGCCAGTATATATATTATAAGCTGGATTTCTTTCTTCTGGCGACCTTGTGAACTTTGAACTTTCACGCTGCATGGCCAAAAATGTGCGGACACCTGAGCATCACACCCATATGTGCTCGTCGACCAGCCCAGTCCAAAACTATGGCCTTTAGCATAGACTCGTTAGCCTCTCTGCTCCAGTAATAGCCTTTGGTCTTTGGGATAGGCTTTCCACCAGCTTTTGGAGTGCGTCCGTGGGGATTTGTGCCCCGAGAGCGTTGGTGAGCTCAGGTGCTGATGGTGGGCGAGTTCCGCTTCAGTAAAGTTGAGGTCGGGGATCTGTGCAGGCCACTCAAGTTCTTCCACTCCAAACCTGAGCAGACCACATGTTCATCAAGCTCACTTTGTGCCCAAATGTGTCGTCATGCTGAGTGAAGTTCAGGCCCCTTCGTGGCAGTGAAGGAGATTCGAAATGATACAGCATATGAAGATGTTCCCGAAGGCCCACATGTGGCAGCGACGGTTAGGTCTCCGTGTACTTTTGGCCGTATAGTGTAGCTCCCTGCCAACTTTATCAAAGCATGACACTTATTCACTGTGTGATTAAATCACTCTTAGCTGGCAAGCTTCAACACACTTTCTATATTTTTATTTATTTATTTTTTGCCGGACTGACGGTTTCTCACAGCGTTGTTGAATGCTCTAATCTGATTGGTCAGAACTTGTGCATTATTTCCATCCCACCACACAAGCCGTGCTGATCAGGTGGTTCCGACTGTATCCTGAACGATGCGTTTATATTAATGCACTCCTGCTTGATGTGTTACAGTTTCTACAGTAGCTGCTCACAAATAAGGACTCGTATGGCAGACGATCTATGGCATGACAAGCTAATTATAAGCTTTTTTTTTTTTTTTTTTTTTAAATCTAAATATAATGTACAGTCTTTCATTCAGTAATGTTTTTTTTTTTTTTTTCCCCCTAAGAGATATTTGGGTAATATTCGGGGAGTGTCACCAGTTGATCTAAATATGTAAAGGTGTTTTATCGAGTATTCTTAATCCGGACAATCTCAGTCACCTTTAAAATAAGAGTTCATGTGTTAAATTTGGTGTCGTGTTGTCATATTTAGAAATCCTATTAGGCAGTTTTACTGTAACATTTTGGGGATGGATACAGTATAGATTAAAAAATGTAATCGGAGCAAAATCTGACCGAGTTAATCTCCGAATATCTCAGAATGACCTCTTGGAATGCTGGGTTAATTTCCTGATGACTCGCCACTTTTATGGAGAGCGTTTCAGTTGCGAACTCTGTAGCAAGTTTCACAGAATGGGGAAGTCTTCAGGACAGAGGAATTTTGATATCCAGTTTCCTGGTAAAGTGACAAGCTGTGTTTTTGCAGCGGGAGCGAGAGACGGGCTGGTGAGGGCATGACTGTTTAGCACCGCTGTAACATATATGAGCACTCGCGTGTCTCTTGGAAGTTCCACATTGCTTTTCCCACTGTGTGTTATTTTCGTATAACAGCACAGTCAGGCATCCGGGTAAAGATAGAAAATGGTCTCGATTAAGCATTTCCATGTTTGAGAGTACGCACATTTTACAATGTAGATTTCAGTAGATGTCAAAGTATATTACTAGGAGAAAATTATTGGCCAAAACCCACTAGTTTTATTTTTGTTATTGGCTGCAGAAAACTGACAAGCTATTCCCCGATCCAGATGCCAGGAAAATGAGCTTAAAGGGTGTTGGTGATCAGCGTAACAGTACAGTCTTGAAGCCAGAATCATGTTCTTAGTGCATTAGCTTTGGTTGTACATTAGAAATGATTCAGTCGTTATACTGCGATGTGTGAGGTTTTTGCAAAATTGATTAATTGTGGTATTTACTCTGATAAGGAAGCCATCTGTCGACGCGAGCATGCCTCGGCTGCAGAGATGAAAGAGTATAAAAATTAAATTTCAAGATTATAGGGAACAAAATGATCATGGTTAGCAGTATTATCATGGTGGTGTTCGAAAAGTACTGATGTGCAAACTGAAATCATGTCCACTTCCCACTTTATATCGAAAACCCCAAGCAAACTTTAGCGCTGTGCACCTTTTGTGTGGGTAAAGAGTAAAATACTAACTGCCAGTACTTTGTGTAAGCATTTGAAAATCATATCAAACTTGTGGCGTTTTTCAACGTTCAGTTCCCCTGGACAGCAAAGTAGGTTGACTGACTTAAGACTCGTAACAGTTCAACTATTTACTGAACTTGAAAAAAATGCAATTATTGCAGTCATGTCGTAGATTTTCTGCAAAATCCCGATAGAAGAAGGAAATAAATCGATGAAAGTGTTCAGTTTGAAGAATATACAAATTAATTCTGAATAGCAAATGGTAGGGCTGGCTGATACGACTTAAGTCTACACATCGTGCTGCATCTCACAGGCTCTTCTTTGATGTATTTATGGGCGGTAAAAACACTACATGAATGATCAAATCGTGATAAAAGAAAAAAGTGTAGACTCCACTCACTGACAGCGTGTAGTGCTTTTACACTGTAACACTACAGGCTTTAGGTTGCATTATTGACACAAGCTGTTAGCAAGTTAGACAGACAAACGCTGACATTTCCCCTGTTTCCAAAGTCCCCACATCATTCACTGAGCTAAAAGTTAATGGGGGAGTCATAGATTTTGGAAAGAGTGTTAATATTTGAACTCAACAGCCAAACGAATACATACCTTCCTTGAGAAGGTCCGCCCCCAAGTTCATGAAAGTGCATTGCCAAGGCATGCACACCAGGACAGTGTTTTAATGTGAGTGTTTTAAAGCGCAGTAATCAACCACGGTTTTGACGATGATATTACAATGTAAAATATGAAGAGCTAATGTAAACCCTTGGGAATTTTACCAAGGTTAATCGTGAAACTGACAATCGTGTAATCCCTCCTTGGCTAATACCACGAATGCGTTCGCGGTAAAGTAACTAATTTGACCAGAGCTTTTCCTGGAAGCTGAACTTTCCCAGTTGATGGAGAGTTTTAAGCTTGGTAATTGTGAAGTCACTTTGCCTATAGCCATGTGTGTGGTTTGCTGTTTGTGTATGTGAGGATGTGAGGACAGCTAATGAACGGAGCAAAAGTAAAACTGGAGTTATCAGTCATGTAGGCCTAATTAAAATGGCCCTCTTCACCCATTAAAACCGAACGATATCAGCAAGGGATTTATTCCGGAAAATAATGGCGTGAATTATAAGTACTGAGCACATCGCAAATCCCACACAGCTGACATGACACGTTAAGAAGGATTTGACCGATGAAAACAAATCAACACCAACTCCTCATTTTGTGCATCGTCATTACGTCTATCGGCACTGCCTGTTCAGCCTTTTCTCGTCGTCATCTATCCTGGCTTATGCAGGATTGCGGTGGAGTTGAGGGTTTAACTGGCAAGGATTTCATTTTGGGTATTGTCTTGGAATAATCATTTGGTTATATTTGAAGAAAAGCTTCGACTTTTTAAACGTACACAATAGGTATTCAGTCAAGTCTCCATCCGACTGTCAGTTCACATCAGCGCTAGGAGTCAAGTCCAAAGAAACTCAATTGACCAATTCCAGGCCTTAAAAGTTAAGAGGCAACCCCAAAAGCTGTGGAGTCAGTCCAAGCAAAATAAAATTGGCATCTGAGCGTTTAACACAACATCCTGACATTACTGAGTGTTGAGCGAACCAGGGTTCGAAATGCAGGTAAGATGCTGTCTGTGCATTTGAGACCATTTGACTAGATGTTGGTCTAATTAAGTTATGCAGTAATCCCCCGCTATGTATATCGCGGATCAAAATTCATGCTCCCGGCTACTTGCGGATTTTTATTTAGAATATATATATAAAAAAAACTTTGCGGGCTTCCCCAGTATTTTAAAACAAGCATAAATTAAAATGGAGTAAAATATTAATAATATATAAAATATTATAGTTACACAAGAGCCAGAGAACACAGCCTTGCTTACAAAAACGCGATGTGGGGATACTGAAAAAAAAATATGGCTGGAGGAAGGAGTCCGGCCAGTCAGAATGCCCGATTCATTTAACATTGGTTGTGATTGGCTGCTGGCTGCGACGAGTACGCAACCAGCATTCACCAACATCCCAGTCCTTCGCGCGTAGCATTACTCCCATGTGATGTTTCTACTAATTCTACACAAAATTCACTGTACTATATGCTCACAAATGTTTTCTTTGTGCTTAATCATGTTTATATTTAAGAGTGCGGGAGGATAATTTAGGAATTAAACTATTGCTAGTGGAGTCCGTGTATCACAGATTTTCGTCTTTTGCGGAAAGTTGTGGAACGTAACCCCCGCGAAAGACGGGGGTTTACTGTAGTTGCAAGAAAGCATGCAGAACCAGAAACATACAGAAAACTGTGACCTTGTGTTTGTTCGGTCATCTTGTTTAAAAACAGTAATCGACGGAACTTTTGCACTGCAGGGACTTTTCATGGTTCTTGGAACTGTTTGAGGAAGTAGCATCCGCAGGAACAGAGTTCTTATAACGCCATTTTTCGGAACTTCTTTTTTTTTTTTTAAGCTCCTACTTCAGGGTAGGTCCTTTCCCAGCACAATAGGAACCATGAGAGATGCATGTGTTTGCTGAAAGGCAGCGATTTCTCGAGTTACGCAGTTGCTTTTTTTTTTTTTTTAATCAGTCAGTGTGCATTACACTAACAGGGTAAAAAGAAAAAGGCAGACACTTACAAAAATGCATTTTTAAAATGAAAATCCACATGAAATGCGTTGGGTAACAGATGAGAGAAACCTGAGGGCAAACTATATGAAAACGCTTTCTATCTTCATATTAAACAGGTAAACCAAAAAGAGCAAAGTGCAACTCGCAGCATGTGAACAAGAGACAGAGTGAAAGGGAATACGAGACATGCCGGTCGAAATCACTAAACTCACTGGAAAAATATTATCACTAGTAGATTTTCTAATTGTCAGATGGTCTGGGAAAAAAAAATCTTTGTGTCTTTGTATCGAACAGCTGAATCCAGTTCAACTGGAAACGTTCAGAGACGGGTTCGGCCTTGAATCCGTGCGTAAACGACAACTCTTAACATTAAAATGAAGAAAATGAGCACGGATATGAACAGACAGTCCAGACTGAGCCAATTTTGAGGTGGCTCACGTCACTTCAGCTACTTGTGCGAAAGCAAACCGAGAAAAGGCTCTCGGAAGGTTTGTAGTTCTTGTGGGGGATCCTCTCAAAAAGTTCCTGGAACTGGTCAGACACTCAGATATGAAAGTCAGGATTCTTTTAGATAGTGACCTGTAGTATATTATAAGCTTTTAAAAATCAGTTAATTAGCTACCTGAACAATAATGATTGGTTCTCTCCTTGAAAGAGCTCCATTTGTTTGCGATATTCATGCACACAGAGGGGGGGAGGTAGACAGTTGATTGTTTTTTTTATTCATAGAGGAAAATGTCATTACGTCTCAGCATAGAGTATGAAGGTGAATTGGTTTCGATTTTCTTGTGGGGGAAAAATAAAGCTTTTTTTTTTTTTTTTTTTTTTTAAATTCTCATCACGATATCATATCTCGGAGGCAGATCCTGTACTGGATTTTTACACACATCAGATGCATCTTATTCCAGTCTACAAGCCCTGTCTGTCCATTCATCCACCCATCTTCTATAACAGCTTTATCTTCTTCATGGTCACGCTGGATCCGGAGCCCATCCAAAGAACTCTGGATGCCATTCAGAAACACATGCATGATAGGACACCATGCACGCACATACACACACACACACACACCACATACTCTTTTATACCTATGGGCATATTATTATTAGAGTAGCTATTCCACCTCCCAATATGTTTTTCAGGAGATGGGAGGAAACTGGAGAACTCCCAGAGAACCCACATGGACGTGAACATGCAGCGAGTGATCTCAGGATCCAAGCAGAGACCCCGAGCTGTAAGGCAGCGTTGCTATGCACTCTTTCGCCGTGCTGTTCTAGTGTACAAGATGCCTCAAAAACTTCTTAGTGGGAAAAAAATCAAAATGTGCACCTTGTGTGTCATCACTAATGAAAATAGTGGTTTTGTTAGTTTGGAAAGCTGGTGTTGATTCTCTACACCAGGATACCACTAAGAAGAAGCTTGGCTAAATAAAATGCCTTTGTGAGGGGGGAAAAATCGAAAGCCGACGTTTGTTTAAATGCCGTTAAACACGCAGGCTGTAAGTGAGATACAGGGATGTTTTGGCAGGCATTATCAGAGCTTATTAGACTTTGATTTGTGATGTTTATTTCACCTTTAGCCTTGTTGGTTGAGCATTATCTTTCATTTAAAAGCATCAGGCAAAAAGATTACAGCTGTTTTCTTTTTAGCGATTACAGTGAAACATGCCTCGTGGCCGACCGTAATCTTAGGTTTGTCTGCACGTGGGTGGTTTGTGTTTGCAGTGACAGCTGTTTTTTTTCACAAGCAGTGAAATTATTGAAACTTTACCGTCTTTCATCTGGTCTTAATGTCTTTAATAAGCTATGGCCATTCCAAGATCCATTGGGAGCACAATCTCAGATTGACTATATCCTCACCCGCAAGAAATGGAGGAATAGCATTACAAACTGTTAGGCATACTCATCATTTGCAAGTGTAGGCTCTGACCATCGTGTCGTCTCTTGTAGCATACACCTAAGCCTTAGACAACCAAAGAAACCTGCGGCGAATCCTATGGAAGGAATCGATTGGAAATGCGTATGTGTGTCCCCAGAAGTTTCCTCAGCATTGACCTTGGAAGTTCGGAATCGCTACGACGCTGTTTCACAACCTGATGATCTCGAAACAATTTACAATAAAATCAGCACAATCACTGAGGACGTTGCACCAGCAACGCTCCAAAAGAAGAAAAAGCAGAACAATAGACCACTGAGCGCACATGCTTTAGTCAAAGGAAGCCTGGAAGGCTGTTCACAAGGCTACACAATATCACGCTAACAGACCTACAAGAATCTCTCTTAAAAACATCAGTAGAGCACAACTTGATGAAGCATACGCTCAGGCAGAGGCAGAATGCATAAAAGGAAAAGTTGACCAGATACTTCATTCCGGTGCCTTCACGCAGCACGTTGCTGTGTGGCTCGTCATTAACCATCTTGCTGGATGGAAAAGCAGACCTTTGATTCAGATTAAAGGAGGTTCAGCCGAATAGCGTAAGAAGAAATTGGTTATCTCACTTCAAAAATCTTCTATCGGCACCGTCAGAAGGGCAAAACGTCATGGATTTACCACTTGTTCTGAATTACTAGATATAAGCTCATCCCTTTTAACCGTCCAGGAGCTCCGCATTTGCAGTTCAGTCTATGAAATCCAACAAAGCACCAGGTCTTGACAACATCCCAAGCCTTATTTGGAAAGACCCTGTGTCCCATGACCTCTTGCATAAAATCTGTAATCACACTTTTCAAACATTGATCCCACCATCAGCATGGCAGAAATCTGGTATCATACCAATACCCAAGAACCTGACACTCCTTCAAAATGATCAAATAATTATCAAAATGCCTTTCCCCACAAGGCATCTTTCTCATGCCAATATCTGCTAAAATTTACAGTAAGCTCCTCCTAAACCGTCTTGTGTCAGCAGTGGACCCCCTACTGCGCAGCAATCAAAATGGTTTCAGAAGTGGTCGATCTACTATTTCTCAAATACTATCCCTTTGCTGCATCATAGAGGAAATGAAGAGGATGAATAAGGAGTTTACAATCTGTTTTGTAGATTTCCAGAAAGCATTTGGTTCTGTCACTAGAGATGCCATGTTCGCTATCCTTTCTCTCACACACATTTTTATATATATATA
>JAQMCW010162793.1:0-11576 GCA_030068335.1 Chrysichthys cranchii
AAAATCTTCCTTGTGTAAATATCTCATTTCACAACGTATATATCTGCGGCTTATAGTCTGGTGCGGCTAATATATGTTAAAAAAAAAAATCTTTTAAAATTTAGGGAGTGCAGCGTATATTCCGGTGCTCTCTGTAGTCCGGAAAATACGGTACATTTGTCCCATATTTATACTATTTTCCTTTTCATCCTGCTTGGCATTCTGCACACGCCAAGCCTTTCTGTATAGCTTAAAAACACAAATAACTTTATTTAATCATCTCGATACTTAATGGCATCTTATTTTAATACTGCTTGTAAACATTACTGTCTTGATTAAGTGCTCTAATGGAAATTCTACATTTATTCTTTTTGGCATGTCTGAGACTCCTGTAGTAACTGATGCGTTATATTATGCACATTTGTCCATTTTTATAGACCAAGATACTGTGTAGATATAAATTTTACGGGTATCTGTTATCTATTTGTGTTTGTTCATTTGCCTAGGCACTGGCTCACCACCTCACAGCAGAGTTTATGATGTTAACACATGTGTTGCTATTGCCGTTCCTCGTGAAGTCTTGCCAATCATAAAGACTGAGTCTCAGTATTGAGCTGGGTTTTCTCTGCCGGCTATTACCTTGTGCTGACCCTTGCCGCGCCTGCTGAGTACGCTTTTGGATTTGCCTTCTGTTTGATTAAATTGTGCCTCTCTGTGTTTGACCCTTGGCTGGATTTACGCCTCTGCTTTTGGACTGTGTTCGGGCTCTGTTAATAAATCCTCCTGCACCCTGATCCTCAACCACCTCACAAATTCTGGCTTTTAAAATATTTTGATTTTGTTTTTTTTAAATGTGATTTTTTTTTTTTCCCCTGACAGACAAGAGAATGAATTTATGCCCACTGCAGCTGCATTTCATTAAAACTTTCAGAATTACATTGATTTCAGTAAATGGTTTTCCTATTGTTGTCGTGTCGTACTGTTTTTTTTATATTGTTGTAGAATCTGAGCAGAAAATTCAGTGTTTATAGATTTATACTCAGGACCATGCAGCGAATTTGGCATTAGTTTGTCTCCGATTTTCTTCTTCAAAGTTGACGTCCCACAAAACCCAGACTTTGGTGTGTTTGTCAGTCAGATTCACTTTCGATGATGGCGCATTTTATATTTGTCTGTCTAGGTAGATGTATAAATAATAATCCACTTTGAAAATACGCACAACACTGAGGTCCCTGGGACCCGAAACAATCATGATAAAAGAACTCTCAAGTTTATTATAACGTCTCCCGAACTTAGATTACCACCATAGAACACTGAGTGCCTGCTGTTTGTTCCCTATGCAGTTTGAATTTTGAATATTGGCCTGACATTACCTGATGATACAGCGGCAGGGCAATATCCATCCAGCAGTTCACATGGAGTCTATGCATATATATAACTATATGCATTTCTGTGTATTTCATTACACTCCTGCCTTTATAGTCAGCTGGGGAAAAATACTGCTATGCTCATTTTATGTATTTATATTTCAGGGAGTGAAATATGGGTGTGAATAAGCAGCATTTTAACCATGCATTGTGTTCAATAATCAATCTATGCCTGGAAGACAAATTCAAATTCATTACAAATAGTTCATCCATGTTAACAGGAAAGTATACTCTAGGAAAGAGCTTTTTTATTAGCAATCTGTTCGCCTAAAAACACAACAACAACAAAAAAAAAACAACCCCCCTCCAAGAATTACAATTTGTTAATGATTATTGCAATATGGCCAAAGTAAAAGGCAGAAATGTGAAAATATGCTTTCAAATCAATTAGGAAGAGTGTATAATGTGGCGTGATGAGTGTGTCACTGAATGAGTGTGTGTGTGTGTGTGTGTGTGTGTGTGTGTGTGTGTGTGTGTGTGTTTGGATGAATTATGGCACTCGGAAGTTGTTTTTGAAGGAAAATAATGCAAGCATAGTGATCGCTCATTACTTAGTAGTATAACCACTGTATGGTGGTTTTGGTATTGTGTTCAAGCATTTGAGCACACACACACACACACACACACACACACACACACACACACACACACACACACACACAGAACACTCTCCATGCGCACCACTGCGTCAGATTCCAAACCTGCTGCAGTTTCAGGGAGCATGTGGTGCTATAAAGTGTGTGTTATTTGTTACTGACCGAACCACAGAATCCCACAAATCTCCTGTGATGCCGGTTGTAAAAGTATCAAGTGAAAGCACTTCCACTAATGTGTACTGTTCATGCTGGATATGCTCTGTCTGTCTGTGTGTGTGTGTGTGTGTGTGTGTGTGTGTGTGTGTGTGTGGACATGTAACACAACCTGCTTTCTGGGGTTTTGTGGGTTCCATACTAAGAAATAACTTCCCTGTGGATGATTTTCTATTTTTAAAGCTGTTTTTAAAGCTGTTAAATTAAAAAAAAAAAAGTATGCACTCACCTGGAGAGAAGTCATTTCATGGGTACGCGAGCATGAAAAAAGGAGATAAGCAGAAAATTAATTAGCAGCTTGTAGTAGCAGTTACCTGAGAATTTATATGCCACCTATTAGTGCATATACACACACACACACACACACACACACACACACACACACAATGACCCCTCTCAGATCCTGCATGGTTTGCGCCTTGATCATGGTTTAGTCTTTGCTTTGTGTATGATTTTTTTTGAACCACTGTTGTACGTCCAGGTCACGTCTCCACTGCTGCTAATAGTGTGTCCTTGTTTCCTGTTCATCAGCTCACTATCTGTGTATTGGACTCACTATCACGTTTCTGGTCTGCTCTCGGTTCTCGTCCTTCTTAGCCGTTTCAACCCGTCTATCGTTTTATTTTATTTCATCTTCTGCTGCTTAATCCTGTTCAGGGTCGCGGGGGGAAGCTGGCGAAGAATTAGAATAAAGACGATAAAGACAAACACCGTAACAAACAGTATGTACTACAGGTTCACCATAATTAAAAAAAATAAATGAATGAAATGATAAATTTCTCCCAAAATTCTGACCCTGGGAAAATGATGAACTGAAACATAATAAGGCAATGGAGCGGGCTCTACATGGAGAAACGACCAGTGTGCTCTCTGCATATTTTAACACCATGGGTTGCACAGATTAGGACATCTGGTGTTCAGACAGTGCGGTTGCATCAGCTGCATAATTAACCGAATGCTGATTTCCACAAAGTGCGTCAACACATTTTTGCATCGTGTCACCATGCATCATTGTACCCTTACAAATTACTTATGCATAGTTAATGCCTCGGGCAGAGTTTTCTCGAGTTGAAGCGCCTGAGACATCAGTTTCAGTTCTTTAAGGCAAGCTAGCATAAATTACTGAACAGTCTCTTCATGTTTTGGCATTCAGTACTATCCTTATTATCCATAGATTCTTTAGTATCTTTTACCCAAAACATGCACAACAGTGAGATATATTCAAGCCCAGGGTCAGAAACACAAGTCACAGACACACTGTTTCAGGTAAACTCCACCCTGGAGTCACGGTTCTTTTTCAGATTCAACCTTGAAATGCACTCTCATTCTTTTTTTCTTTTTTTCCTTCTGTCTCCTCAGCCTGAGCCTTCGTTCTCTATTTCTATTCTTTCTTTCTTCCCATCCGGCCCATACAAACTGCCTCCATGGCATTCGTCTCTACATCTGTCATTTTGATTAGACTCATTTCCCTCCTTTTTTTTCCCTGCGTAGCTGCTATGTTTTCTTCCCCCGCTTCCATTTTCACCATGTCTCTCAATGACCACCGGTTTCTCTCTCTCTCTCTCTCTCTCTCTCTCTCTCTCTTAGTTCTCCAGCTCTGCATTGTTGATAAACTCTGCCAAAAACGTAAAATTAAAATATGGGGGGAGGACACTATTTTCCTGGGTAAACAAATATCCAAAATCCTCTGAATATTATCTGATATTAAATCATGTTCGGATGTCAAATTTCCTTAAAGAACAGCTGTAAAACGTTACATGTCTGCAATGAAAGATAACCTACACTGGGAAAAAATGGGCCGTTGAGTCAACATAAAAAAATCTTGTACATCGGTTGCACTTATTAAAATCATGTTCACTAAAACAAATTAAGTTATATTTAAGTGAGTAAAATAAGTAAGTGCAACCGATGTACAAGATTTTTTTATGTTGACCCAACAGACCATTTTTTTTTCCAGTGTAAAGTTATTCTCCTAAGAGAAGAATGAAAAGCATTAAGTTTGACGTAATCATCCAAATACAGTTTGGTCTGTATGCCACTTTTCGAATGCACCTGTGGAAAGAGGCGTTAGGAGGTCTGTGATATTCTGGTTCTGTTTTTGTGTCTAGTCCACTGGAGGGGGGAAAAAAACCCTAAAAAATATAAGACAAATCTAGAATAATACAGGGGGTCCTCAGGGGACGACACACTCCCGTTCCTCCAACAGTGATGTGACCCAAATAGTGGTGTAAGTTGAAACACATCCGTGCCTAAGTCACTTCCCGATCCTAACACAGGTGTGCAATCATCATCTAGAACATGAAACAACGACTAAGAGACAGAAAAAGGAAAAGGCGATAAATATCCTGTACTGTACACGGCACTGTATGAACAGAAAAACTGACATCCGATATCCGTGGCTGTTTCTCCCTTTTCTGATCTCTTTCCAACATCTAATTTCACTTCCATCATGATGGCTTTGCTCTTCGTCGAAGCACGACCATCTGAAGACTCTGACTTTCGTTTAGGAGCCAAAAAGTCGCCAAACAAAGCAACACAAATGGAACACCTGCGCTTTTTTTTTTACAGCCAACTTCGCCAACTTCCTCATTCATACGCCGCGTTACTCCGTATTCTTCCGCCGCGCAACCATACAAGTTCACCCACAGAGTCTGTAAGTAGAAGCTAAGGCCATAAACCGAAACACTCCATCCATCTCCGTTTAACGGCCGGTCTTCCAGGACCACCTGGGTTGGCCGGTGCACCATAGAACCGTGGTGTCTCTTGTGGCATTGTTTTTACGGCCGAATGCCCTTTCTGACGCCAACCCTCCAACTCGAGACTCACGCTCTCACACATACACACCTATGAGCAATTTAGGGCAGCTAATCCGCCTAATGCGCATGTCTTTGGACAGTGGGAGGAAACCGGAGTACCCGGAGGAAACCCACGTGGACACGGGGAGAGCATGCAAACTCCACCCGGAAAGGCACCCATGTCGAACCCAGGGCTCGAACCCAGGACCTTCTCACTGTGAGGCGACAGAGCTAACCACTCAGCCACCGTGCCGCCCAAACCGAAACACTCATGTCTCAAATTTTTTTTACGTTTTTATAGGAGCGAGCGTCGTAAACTTGAAACGCCATACGTCGAGACGGTACTAACCCGAGGACCTCCTGAATACAGTATCAGTTTCAGTTGCTATTTTTGAAATGATGATGTCAGCAAAACGTGTCTGTGCAAAGCATTTACATTACATTACAAATCTCACATCGGTGACACTTTTTCTTCTTTTTTTTCTCAAGCCAACTGAGGTCACATTTTCATAAAGCAACGTTATATTAGACTCACCGCATAAAAAGAACATATATAAAGGAAGATGCGTCATCTCCTACTTCTGAGAATGCATTAAATTCTGGGTTACTCCATTTTCGGTGCGTTGTCATCTCTTATTCAATTGAAGAAACTTCTACATTCTCGCCTGACACCAACTTCAAGAGCTTGCAAACAGTAAAGCTGGATATATATATATATATATATATATAAATATTGCCTTTATTACTCAGTAATTCACGCAGTCGGATGGGAAATGACTTCACAGCTACTTTTAAAAATCCACAATACTCAGTGAAGCTAACATGTAGCATGGACCTGGTTTATTACAATCAAATGCTAACCCAAAGGAACACAGTCATTGTCCTGGGAAGTACCAAGGGCCCTCCGCTCTAGCGTACTCGTCAGCAGTGTGACACAGAGGCGGAACAAAAGACCCAAAAATACACTGAGAAGGAGGCAAAATCCAAAGTACAGGCAAGGGGTCGTCCACAGAAATGAGGGTCAGTGTGAGTAGGCGTGGCTGACAGCCAGGAATTCTCGCAGCTCGCAGAGAAAGTGGTGTATTATGTTGTAGGTTGAAGAAGAAAATGTAGAGCATAAAATTCTGCACAGTTACTCTGGAGAATTAAAAAGCGACCAGACTAGCTAAGTGATACGTCATGTAAGAACCAAGGGCGCACCACGACATCACTGGCTTTATCTATATCTGGTCTGTGCTCCAAATGTCCGGTCTCGTCTCGCAGACAATCCGTTCGCATGCAAGTTATTTGCAGCCCCATTTATAAGCTGAATGCAAATGTTGTCACAAGAACACACTGCATATTAACGTATCAAATGTTCATCCGAATGCTCTCTATCACAATCTGCACGGATGTAATTTAACCACGCCCACCTCTACCGCTACCGTATTTCAGTAAGATTGAAATGGATTCAATTACAGTATTTAACTGGGTTTTTGTTTTTCAAACATTATGAGTGTAGACCACTCCATGCATTGGGTTTGTGCTTTTCGCAACACACACACTTAGACTTACCAACCTTCTCTTCTTTTCAAAAAAACAACTGGCCTTGCACACAACACTGGGATTTTCAAAACGTCTCTGTACATCTCTGTATTCTCTCTAACCTAAAGAATTTACACCATAAGCAAGGTCTGCATTTTGAATACACCTGCGTTATGGCGCCGCATTACCACGTGACTTACATACTTCATTTTGCACAGAAGACAAATTAAGCTAAACTTGTTGTGCGTCGCTCTGGATAAGAGCGTCTGCTAAATGCCTGTAATGTAATATAATGTAATGTAATGTAAGCTTCTTTCATGAGCTTAGCATGTCTAATCATCTGACATGGGCTGCGTTCAATATGTTTATAAAAAAAAAAAAAAAAGGTAAATTATTTATTACATAGTAGTAGAAGATGTTTTTTAGTTTTATTTTTTTGACATCTGGGAGAAGGAGAATTGTCTGTTTTCGCATTTAAATCCAAAGTGTGTATGCCTTTTTGTTTTGTTTTGTTTTGATTTGAGGGAACAAGCCCTCTTTAATGAACCTTTATCGCATGGGAAACACTAGAAGAAAAAAAAAAAACAAGCAGTCAAAAATGCCAGTCAACATCGTGTGAGAATTCTGGATCTTACTAGAGCTAGGTGCTAAAGACGAATAAATGAATGTTCATGGAGGTTTGTGGTAATAATGTGAGCTCTGTTTGTCCCATGAGCTTTGTACATGACCCCTCGCTCATGTTTGCAGAAAAAAAAAGAAGCCCTACTCAGGTAATGGTGTGTCCTCCTCTTTGTATTTGTATTTGTACAGTGGAACCTCTGGTCATGAACGCTTCCGAACACGAACAAATCGGTTCCCGACCAAAAAATTCTCCAAAATTTTGCATCTGGTCACGACCACATAATCAGGAGCTGAACAAACACAGCCCCGGCCGTTTTCCCCTTCCGCTTCGTACGCGCCAATGTTTTCCCATTTCCCGTTTGTGTATTGCGCAATTGCGTATTGCGTACCTAACAAAGACGCGCATGTCCCTTTAATCGGTCTCGGTTAGACGTGTGTTCATTGGCTGTACAGTAACCTCCTCCCCGCCCATCTTCCTCCTCACTTCCTTAACGCCAGAAGTCGCCTCTGTGGTGCAAGGTTCGTTTTCTTGGTTGTTTACAGGAAGTTTTTGTAGAATTAAAGATTGTTCAAGCTTTGATTTTCTTTCTTTTGTGCTTAAAACCCTTAAAAAATGTTCACGGCGAACGGTTCATAGAGGTCTAATACAGACTCGTGCAATGGTACTTATCTCTGTTGTTCAAGGTTTTCTCAGTTTTATTCAAGGCTTTTACATTTAGTTTACTATTACACTGTACATTCTATGGTATAATAACTAATCTGTGCTAAATCTATTAAAAATCTTTAATAAGAACCCCAATATTGTCACACAGTCCATAGGATCTGGAACGGACCAATCATATTTACATACAATCCAAAGGGGAAATTAGGTTCGGGTCACGACCAGAGTTGGGGAACGAATTATGCTTGTGACCAAAGGTACCACCGTATCTGTTTAGACCTCTTTACCAGTTCATTTCAAATACAGCAGGTCCTCGGCTTATGACGTCCTCAACCCCAACGGCATTTTGTGGTTTTGTCAGTCGCCATCTTCCATAAATTTATTAAGAAAGTCTTGTTCCATCATTCTGAAGTACGCTAAAACAAATTTCGCCCGCGAACTAGTTAGCAAGCAGAGCAGACGAATACGTCGTCACGTGGCGCTATACGAGGAAGACGGCTTTGTTTACATTCGCCGGACACAGGTAGTACTTATGTACAGTACATGTATGTGAGTTCCGACTTACGGTGAAAATCACGTTATGTCGCTCGGTAGGAACAGAATTCCGACGTAACTCGAGGACCCCCTGTACTTTATTCACATTCACTCACATCCCTAATAAGATCAAGATCGTGAAAGGTGTGAACCTGCTGACCCTGACTCATGGTACGTCAGATGCACCTCACGGCGAACACCTCTTTCTCCTCTAACTGTGATATGGTCATGGATTCACCCCTCGCAGCATGTACACTATGCACTCTTCTGGGTTTTCCTCTACGGTGGTGTTCCCCAACAGCGCATGCCCGAAGAGCTCCACCGCATTCAGCGCAAATAAGGATGCTTCCAGCTTCCGGGTTTCTGAAGGACTACAAACCCCAGTGTGCTTTGGGCTTCATGTAGGTGGAAGCATGATTATTCGCCGGTGCTCCTCATTGAAACTCACAGGGACTGCTATTTATGGACTCACGCATACATGCACTATTCACAAAGCATTAGTTTACTGTTTGTGTTTCTACTGCCAAGCCTGTTGATTACCAGTGTTTACTTTACCTGTGTTTTGACCTCTGCCCTGTTATCATGTTTCTTGTGTTTATTCCTAGCCTTTGATTCTCTGCCCCTCGTGTGTGATTACCAGTGCCTGTTTCTGACTCTACCTTCTGCCTGGTGTTTTTACTGTATTTCGTAATAAAAACTGTTTAAGGATTTTTACTCCTGACTCCAGCCTGCGCGCGTGACCGCCCAAACCCCACCCCTGTGACGGCTATCTTCTCACAGCAGAAACTTAATATTCTCAAACTTAGAACATGTTTAAATGTCAAAATAAATTGGCATGTCTGTGATGGAAAGAGACAGAGCTTAGAAAAAAGGAGAGGGGGAAAAGATTATAAGTGCTTTCAAGGCAGTAAAAAGAAGTGGACAGCAGAAATGAGTGTGCATTTAATCAGCAGTGTTAGAACTTAAACCCTTTTCACTCACTCAGTATCTCTCTCACACACCCCACAATGTACACTTAATGGACTGAAGTGAGGGGATGAGTGGTGCTGGAGATGGAGTGAAATACTTTCAGAGCAGATTGGGGCTATACTTCAGATTTTCACAGACAGCAAGAAAGAGAGAGTGAGAGAGTGAGAGAGAGCAAAAGAAGCTAAAGTCTCTCAATCTAAGGGATCATTTCAAACCCAGGAGTTTGGGCTGCCAGAAAGTATTACATTTCTATAAAAAAAAAAAAATAAGACATCACCCAGGCTTAGATCTCCACACCACAAAGTGTGAGTGTAATTAAAAAAAAAAGAAAAGGAAATGCCAGGTATCTTCAGACTCTCGAGCAGATTGTTGGGGGGAAAAAATCTCATTGTAAGGCTGCTGATGTTGCAGAGCGACTCCAAGTGAGTCGGAGAACTTCTGTGAGGGATCTCCATCAACTTGGCTACTATGGCAGAGCAGCCAAAAGGAAACTTCTAGAAATATTTTTTTTCTGAAATGATACCGCCTATTTACGTTTGAGATATCTGCGTGTATTAGCGTCCATTTATAACTTTTTTTTTGGATTTTCTGTCTTCCTATAACTGCCTGTGACATGAACAAAACTGAACAAAACACGCAGTATAACTATGAATGCATCAAATATTTCTACTATTTTTAATGCAAATTCTAATCACTGGCAAGCTGACCTGGATAAAAAGGACACATTATACATGGCACTAAAAGAAAAAAAAAAAAGGACTTTTTGGATAGTAACAGTGCTTCACGTCAGCCCACATCAAACCATCGTGTCGCGGATTATTCTCCAATACCAGAACATCCCATCAAATTTTATTCCTTACATAACAATTTTTTAACTTGACTGGGATTTATGTAGCCAACTCCTCCATCTTTACATGACATGACATTTATTATCCAGTAATTGTGCCAGAGTGTTCATTAGCATATGGTAAGTATGCACCTTATCTAATTTACCAAGCTAATGAGACTCTGGCTGTAGCACAAGGAAGGAGACTCTGTAAATCATACAGAAAACTGCCCTGACAGAGGGTATATCTTTTGGAAATTCACGACCTCTTTAGTTGTTTTGATTTTTGATGGCGAGTGGGAAACAGGGAAGTCGACAAAGAGTATTCCGGAAACCCAATCCAGTCCAGTAGAAAGTGCCGAGGATACACACAGCATCCCAAAGTCTGGCGTTTCTACTTTGCGTGTATTTTAATGAAATAGAACAGTGTCTCATGCACTAGTGTGAAATTTGCCAAGCAAGCAGAATAAGAGAGTGTGAGAAAATGACTATCTAATAATGCAACGCCAACGTACAGGAAGCATGAAGGTCAAACCGCCCTAATATTTCACTTCGCCTGGATGCATGTTACACATATAACCGCTGGCCTCAGTAGCTCCACAGTACATCTATGGCCCACAGCAAGGCAGGCAACATGGGGAGATGTGTGTAAGGATGGATAAAGGGTGTGACAGAGAGACAGAGATAGAGAGAGAGAGAAAGAGAGAGAGTGAGAGAGAGGACATGCTCGGACATGATGACAATAAGATGACAATTTAACACTAAAATTATAAAGATGATGTTAAAAATACTAAAAACTACACAGCATTCTGCTCCTAGGAACATTTCTCTGCTTTTTTATATTCTTGTGTCTGAACATTTTTATTATTATTATTATCATCATCATCATCATCATCATCATTATTATTATTAATAATAATACTACTACTAATAATAATAACAACAACAATAATAATAATAATAATAATAATAAAGGTATACATTATGCTTTCTGGGCTCCAAATAAAGCATTTAAAAGCACACAAATCATTTTAAAAGATACAAACATTTAAAAGCCAGCAGTTATAGTATGAATTACATTTATTTTTAAAGATGAAGATTTCAGCCCAGACTGAAAACTAAAACACTGCAATCACCTTCACCAATCTCTAGCATCTCTTACTTAATGATTAATTAAGGATATTCTTCACACCCCAGGTTATTTTAAATAAGGGAAGCAATTTTAAGTTTAGAACTAAATAAACTTTCAAGATAGAAATGACCATTCGCAAATTGAATCTGCTATTAAACCACAACTATACTTAATAAACTTGCTACCTTTGAAAAGCAAAAAGAAGAAGACGAGAAGCCACAGGCAGTGAGAGAGAGAGTAAGAGAGAGAGAGAGAGAGAGAGTGTGTGTGTGTGTGTGTGTGTGTGTGTGTGTGTGTGT
>JAQMCW010162823.1:0-11575 GCA_030068335.1 Chrysichthys cranchii
CACATACACATGAAGTGGAACCTCTGGTCATGAAAGTCTCCAAAGACAAACAAATCGGTTCCTGACCAAAAACTTCGCCAAAATTTTGCTACTGGTCACGACAAACAAACACAGTACCGGCCATTTTCCCCTTCCGCTCCATATACTCCAATGTTTTCCCATTTTCTGTTTGCATTTTGCACAACTAACAAAGAAGCGTGTGTCCCTTTAATTGGTCTCAGTAAGATGTGCATTCATTGGCTGTACAGTAACCTCCTCCCCACCCATATTCCTCCTCATTTCCTTAATGCCAGAAGTCCACTCATACAAGGTTAGTTTTCTTGGTTGTTTACCATAAGTCTTTGTTTTTTTTTCTGTGTTTAAAACTCATTAATCACACACAGCATTTTTCTGTTGTGTTTCTCTGCATTTTTGCTCTATAAGCCTTCATTATGGGTCCCAAGAAAGTGAAAAGTGGAAATGGTAGCGACAGTAAGAAGCCTAAGCTTACAACAGTTCGCCACCGTCCACCTCCGCCAGCAACTACGTATCCACCGCAAAGTTAACGTGCATTAAAATCATCTGTTTATTTCATTTATTTTTATTTTCCTATACTTAAGATTATTTTAATTTTATTCTATGTTTTATTGCCATACATAAACCCATAATGCACTTTAAAAACATGCTTTTGAGGGCTGAAACACATTAACTGTATTTACATTCATTTGAATGGGAAAAATTCATTCGGGTCGCAAACCAATCGGTTCACAAGTCTCGGAACAGATCAAGTTCGTGACCAGAGGATCACTTTATGTCTTCTGTCCATTTGGTCATGTCAGTTTGGACAATCTGTTGAATTTGATTGATCGATTGATTGATTTTTTAATTAATTTTATTTTTAGTAAATTTACAGTTGTAATCTTTGTTCTGACACAAACTGAGTTCAAAACATTGCAGTTTGATTTAAATTGACCTGTCCATGTTTTCTTTTCTAGAAACACATCTAATGTGCTGGGGGGGGGAAACATCATGACAGAATAATGAATCTGTAAAACCTTTCCCCTTCACTTAATGCAGTCCCCTTCTGTCTGAACACAGTGCACTGTTCACTGGCTTGTTTTTTCCGGTCCCAGAAGGTTACATCTGCAGTATTCCATCTCCACACAGAAAGACCCCAGTCGGCAAACAGCAGGCTGGTCTGAACCCAGGACCTTCTTGCTCTGGGGCAACAGTGCCTTTTAGACACCAGGATGGTCTAGAAGCTTATAGGCCTCAGCTTGGCAGGAGTAAATCCTGAATGGGGCAGGTGCTTGCAGGCTTCAGGATAGCACAAATAGGATCTGGGTAGACACAAAGCCTTTTTGGACTCAGGATGGCAGAAATATTATCTGGTTGGGAGCAGAGGTTTGTGGACTTGACACTCTGTGGAGTGCATATTGATTCCAGTGAACTGTGCCCCACAGATGGATAGAGTGAAGCATCAATTATCTGACAAATGATGAAACTCACTAATGCCTTTCCTTTTGCTATTCAAAATTGTCCTTACCCTTTTTAGTAGACTTTATCTAAATTATTTGTGATTGTTGTTAATGTGGAAATTAATTGTGCATGGCAGGGGCCCACATTGCTGTTTGCTGCCACATGACTCCCCTGCTTGAATACATCTACTAAACCTGGTTAAATGACCAGATATATTACCTACGTATAGTGAACTCCAGTCCTGTGAACTGGAATTTGTGCACAGATGCCAGGAAAGTGTCTGGGATGGTCACACATTGTGTGTTGAATGGAGATAAATTACTTGGCTTGTCAGAGTGTTTTCCACGAGTGAAGACAAATAAACCAAAACTGCTCTCACTCTGCTAGATTTGATTGCTCAGCATGTATGCAAATTCTTCCAGGTGTCCTGGCCCAAAATGAAAAGGGTGAAAAAAATCAAAAATATCTTTCTGCATTCTTGTTTATATTCTGCATTTAGCATATCTGTAACTTGTTTGTTTTTAGAGCTTAAGCTTTACTGTAGCTTCATAGGTTTCATACGGCATCATATTTCTGGAAAATGCAAACAGTGATTTTTATTGCCTCTACTGAGGAGAATTATGTTCAGGAAAGCAAACACTGCAATAATAACATCGACTTTCTTTTATTATTTACTTTAAAGTCTATTGGCGAGAGCCTGCTTTGTGTTAATAAAAAAGCTTGGCAGCTGGTTATGAAAATGGGCAAGTTTGTTTAGCTAATATATTCATAAAAATAATAAATGATAAAAATAAAAAAAAAACCTGTGATACTTATTAGAAAAGCTTCACACCATCTGTATCCACCTGTGTTTACACAAGTGTTCATGCTCTTTGCTATGACATCTGGACTCAGGTACATCCAGATCACCCTTGAGATGTTGTGTGTAGAGGCACAAATATGGTGAAGGAGACTGAAATATTTCTGAAGAACACAGTGACTTTCATTAAATTTAAATGGAACATGTATGAAGCCAGTGTGTCTCTGTAGAGCTGCCAAACTGAGCAAACAGGAACAAGGGACAGAAACTACTCTTCAGTCAGTAAATAAATCACAATAACCTGCATGTTTGCTAAAAGGCACCTAAACGCACTTGGATCTCAAATGAATCACTTTCCACCATGTTAGTGCGGGCAATCTGATGAATTTGTTAGATTTTTTTTTTAGGTAATTTACAATTGGATTTCTTGTTCTGAGACGGACTTGGTGGTATCCATATCATCCAGGATTGTTGTATAATAGGGTTTGAAGGCCCTTAATTCTAGAGTGAGAAATATACATTATAGAGTCCTGCAACGCGTTGTAGTTTAACTTACACTGAGTTGTCGGTGTTTGCTTTTCTAGAAATATATCTAATGTGTTGGGGGGTGGGGGGCATCACAACACAATAATGAAATGGTAGAACCTTTCCATTTCACTCAACGAAGTCCCCTTCTGTCTAAACGCAGTGCACCGATCAACTCATCGGCTTGGTGTTTCAAATATCAGAATGTTACATCTGAAGTATTGCATCTGATGAAACTGTTATTGTTCTTTTTCCTGTTGTTGCACTTGAATCATATCTTTGGGTCTTTCCACTTTGACCACTCCCACTTTCATCTCCCCAGGTTTTTACTGTTGTTGGAGATATATTTTGTATGTTCAGTTGATGAGCAGTAGGACAGACGTAATGGGGATATTTGTATGCAGCCCCTCAGTGCATTTGTTTGCTGCATGTCTGGGTCATGACAGCACAAATAAAGCCATGTGATCCATCCCTAATCGACTTTCAAGCTTTGGATCTTTTTCCCCCCGCAAAATACGCAGTACACAAAACAGGATATTTGTCTGTCTAGTGTTTCCTACATACCTCCATCATTTAAAGGCAGTTTAGACATTCAACCAGTGAAATTTATTTTGGCACTGGATTCAGAATCAGTAATACAGTAATATTTATTGTATTTCAAAATATGCTACAAGTGCAATTTACTACAAAACAATTCTAAAATTGGTTCCATGTTATCCATGGTGGAACTATTTGTTGGAACTGTTTAAATACAGAAAATAGATATTGTAGAAAAAGTAGATATTGTAACTCAGTCCACATGAAGGAGTGTTAAATAGAATTTGAAGGACACACGCATGCACGCACACACACACACACACACACACCATTCCCTGAACTGAAGCTCACTTGGAAGTGGTGAAAATGGAATTCCTGAATTAAAAATGCATAAAAACATCATATTAAAATCACAACACTAATGACTTTCACAGTGCAATTTGATTCAAGAATTGCATCGGCTCAGCAACTGAACTCCGGCAATACTAGTTACTTATGGAGCTCCAGGCCATAAAATGCAGGAACCCTCCTGCCATTTTTTCTTCTTTATTGCCATTATGTTATAGCCAATATACACAGATACCTTCATAAAGAATCACTATGATGAGCCAATTATAGGATTACTGTCTGAGAGTGTTAGCATTATTTTCTACGTCCTGGATGTAGAGATAAATTTGGCCTTCATAATTAGATAAACCATCATTACATCACGAAGGCTTTAAAAGAGCATCTTTGGTAAAGTGTTGGCATGCTATGTATTCTATAGACCAAGCTATATAGATAATTTGAGCAAAATAACAAAATAGCTAGCTAACTGCTTGCTTGCCAGAAAGATGTTCAGCTAGTGTTATATTACATTATGGGTTTCCTATACAATTGGTATCCTTTATTATTTTATTATTAGATTGTCTTCACCACTTACCACAGTTCTGCTTCATATTTTCTTCTTCTTCTTCTTCTGCTTCTTCTGCTTCTTCTTCTTGATTTAGTGTAGAAATCTTTTCATTTATGCAAGCAAGATATGGTATAGCAATGTAAATTACGCTGCTGAGGTTTTGGAGCAGCTCTGCACTTTGAGATTTGATATTTTCATGGACTTATTCTGCCTTTAGGGCTGCAAGCAATTGCCTGCTCTGCCTAGTCTGTAGCTGGGCATCTGAGAGCAAACATAAAGCAGAGAACCACCATTCCTGCTTATCTGTTGTGATTAATGACCATAAATGTGAAATGAAAAATATGTGCTAAACAAATATTTCATATAATGAACTGAATAATAAATTAACAATTTACTAAGTAAATAATGACCAAATATATGGAATGAATGAATGAATGAAAGAATGGGGCAATGAATCAAGGCTGCACGTGTCTTCTTGCTCAAAGATTTCCAGTGATGAATTATGCATACAGAGCACATTTGTCAAGACCCACAATTTACACCCACAAGTGGCTCATGAGCTGTTACTGGCAGAGGAAAAGGAAGGCTGCCCTGGTTAATTAAGCAGTGATTATTATTGCTTCCTTTGCTTTTAACTTTACGAGGACACATGGCACTTTTATAATCTGAATAGCATTTAGAGTAAATATTAGTTACCTTTGCTGAGGATCAAGGCTTTTCAATACACATGTGGCAGAAAGTCAGTCATTTAAATGTAGACCTTCTTTCGTTTTTCATTTTATACCATATCTGTCAGGAAAATGTAGCCACCATGCTCTGCTACAGTAATGTCAGAATTTCTTAATACATATTGTTCTTTACAAATATTGACAAAGAATTTGCGTGAGACATTATCTTAATCATCTCTCAATTCTACTGATTAAATCTCAGTTCTAATCCAAAAAACCCAACTCCAAGCATTATACTTCTTTGCTAATTGTGCAGCCCTATCCTCTGAATGATTGGCTGAGGATTTTTAAGGTACCCCAATCAACACTACCAATCAACCAAACGGAACAACCACCTACCTTGGAGCCTGGAGTTAAAGACATTGTCTATGCTCATCAGCCCAGCATGGACAGTTAAAAATAGCAGGTGCTTGATGATATTTTTAGGGGTATGACAAAGTATTATTTGAAAGGGATCTAAAAATTAGGGACAAAAAATACACTATGTAGCCAAAGGTATGTAGATACCTCACCAGTACACCCATATGTGGGCCATCACCAAAATGTTGCTACAAATATTAAAAGCACAGCAATTGGTTCAAATGTCTTTTTATGTTATATCTTTAAGATTTCCCTTCATTGGAACTAAGGGGCCCAAGACTGTCCCAGCATGACAGTTTGTGCCCAAACATTGTTTGCCAGTGTTGTAATGGAAGAACTCAAGTGTACACCTTTGAGAAACGCTTCCTTGAAGAGTAGATGCTGTTGTAGCAGCAAAGGGGACCAACATTGCAATGGGATGGTCATACAACACGTTTGGGTATAATGATCAGGCTTTTACATACTTTTAGCCATATAATTTATGTTATGGAATTATTGCAGATTTTGCATAGGTAGCCTCTCCAGCTATCCTGGATGTATCAGGGTTGCTGAGCATTGGAGACAATATGGATTTTATAATTTCAAAAGGCTTGTTAGAGCCTCAAATGAGCCTGTGTCTGCTAGCTTCTGTTCATTTAATCAACCATAGCTGGGACATCTGATGTTTACTCGGGCCATGGGAAAAGTGGGAGTGGTATGCGTATTCATTAGTAGTCTTTCAGCAAACTCAGAAGATTGATGAAATTCAAATTTCTTTAACCTGTAACACTAGATAATAATAGCTGCTATAACACCATCCACATTTGATGTGGTCTTTGAGGATGAAGAAATCAGAATATCATTAACAAAAGTCTGTTTGCTATTTGATTTATTAACATATCCCTTTCCCCTTTTTTTGACTAATGTTTGAATTATGGGGTGGTGTTAACAAGCCCATACAGACCCAAGTATAATAAACTTGCCATCTACAATATTACTGAATATCCATAAGCACTTCAGTGTGATTCCTAAACTCATCATTTTCCATGCCATCCAAATGAGGATGAGCTCCACCTGCTGGACCCTATCCTCCTCCTTAATGCATGCTAGGTGATTGCTCTTGCCACTTGATTTCCGTAAAGCCGTGATAAGCTGGGTCTGTACTGTTAAATCACTATTTGGAATAAATGCTATCCCACTAAGCCCAGTCAGTCAGTGTGCCCTTCCTGGATTCCCACTCTCCTTTTCCATTAACCTCCCCTCTTCACCCTCAGCCCTTTTCTCATCTGATCTCATTCATCTGGAGTATCTTGTTAGTCTTCTGTACTTGGCCTCCTTTAGATGCCGAACACATTGTTCTTGCACTTCTAATCATCTGTCATGTGACTGAGTGGGGAGATGGGCGCAGATGCAGGATAGAATTTATAATAAAACTGGCAAACAAATCCAATACGTGAGGCAAAATCATAAACAGGAGTAGGCAAAAATGTCAGGAAATCAGCAAACAACACAAGGGCAAAATCTAAGAAGACAAAAATCCAGGATACATGAAGTGACCAAAAAACCCCAGGATATCAGGTTATAGAAGACTTGGTAAGTTCAGGTTAGTGCACACTGGGTGTTACTTTGCATTGAGGCTGTGTTCAGAGTCCATTTCTAAAGGCTATGAGGGTGATTAGAAGCAGGTGTGCATGATTAATATTAAGGTGAGTGTGAACGTACTGGTGGAGTGAGGTGTTGAGGATTGTAGTCTGGGGCAGCCATGTTTGTAGGCCATGGTGTATTCTGGGAAATGGATTTTCTGGTAGTTTCCTGCACTGGCAGGACATCATCATTATCATCAGCGCTGATGTACTAAATTCCTTCCCCTCATTTGCCACCTCGACGAGATAAGTTGCAACATACCCAGGAGTGCTCTTTTATCTTTTAGTTTTTCAGCATCACTTTTTCAGCCTCTCTTTTGCTGCACAACAGGATCAGAAAAACCGCTTTTTCAGTGTTCCTGGAGAAAGAAAGTCCAAGTAAGAAAATACCCATAAAAAATGAGCAGCACTGCTTCTAGTATGCTCTCGGGTTATCCAGTGTGTCCATCTACACCAACCATGTGCAGCTTTTTTCTTGAGTTGTATTTCTCCTGCTTTCCATGTGCTGCATGCTAATGTTGTCAAACTGGGAATACCACAAAAGACGATATATAGAATATCTAGACTTTGCAGTCACGTTTAACCAGCACACGAGCTACATTTCATTTCAATTACATTTCTATAGCCATAGAATTACAGTATGCATTGCATGCAGTATCAGTCAGAGCAAGCTTCATAATAAGCAACATAAGTGTGTGCTTAGGGCCATGTAGATGCCAGGGGGCCCCCTAGAAAATGTTGGGCTTTAACCCTATGTTGTCAATAAAAATTTAAACTTATTTTAATGAGAAGGAGAAAAAAAGTGGGAATGTTCAAATTACATTCCCCCTATAGTGTACCATTATCAGAATTTATAGTAGCCTTTTGAATATTATGTTTAGACATAATATTCAGTGCAGCAGGTTGGTATTTTAAAATACGTGTCTGGAAAAGAAGATTTAGAAGAGATAATGGGACAAAGCTAAAAGTGAATGTTGTTGGGTAACAAGTAACATTGTGGGTTTTTTTTTTTTGTTTTTTTTATTTGCTGTCCTTTCTTCTCCTATTAGTCACTGCTATTAGTCTAACTACTTAAGCAGCACCCAGGATCCACTGGATGGAGAACACAGGATTTCTGTTGATCTGGCCTTATGTTTTGTACTGTCTCTTGTTGCAGAATATACCCGTTTGATTTCTCCTACTAGTTCGGGCAGTGGTAGCCTAGCAGTCAGGGCATTGGCCCTTCAGTTGGAAGGTTGTGGGTTCAAGTCCCAGTACCAGCAAGGTACCGTCCCCAAGCACTGCTCCCCGGGTGCTGCGCTGTTCAGCTGCCCCCTGCTTCACTTGGTGAATGGGTCAAATGCAGAGAAGTAATTTCACTGTGTCACTCTGTGCTGTGGTGTGTTTCATGTGTGATGATCACTAGTATACATTACTTACTTACTTATTAGTTCTGTAGATCGGATGTGTCAGCAGTACTAAAATAGAAAGCAACATTGAAAATATGAACAAATGTGACTGGTTTGTGGAGCTCAGATGCGAAACACCACAGTGAGATGCAACCAACTTTTTTCAGCTTTGAGCTAATGATCTTTCAAAGCGTCACTGAGATATCGTTATCAGGTTGACATTTGCAACGCATTTACAAGCATCATTTGCATTCATATCCTGGTCTTGCTATATATAGTTTGGAACAACATGAAAAGCCTCGTAGCAAAGCTTTATTCTTTATGCTGTGCTGATCTCCTGGGAAATTATCTATCTTAAAAATGTTGATTTTATTGTACGTAATTATTTTTCTCATACCATTTCCAAATGTTTTATTACTTACAGCTGTACTCCATTAGATTAAACACTATCAAACTAATAGCTGAAAGGATAGCTGTTAGAGTACAATAGTGATTATTTACATGATTAGGTAGACTGAATATGTTCAGATAACAGAAACATAGACAATTTCTATGTAATCTTAGGTAGGGTTATGAACAAACAGGATGCTTGAAATATTGTTTTTAAGCTACTGTGCACAGGATTTGTTCTTATTGTGAAATATGAATAGAACATGAATCAGGGAAAAGGAAAATCCTCTGAGCTGTGATGTTCTTGAGGTACTGAATGAGTAGCCCTGACATTTGTGTAAAGGTAGTTCACTGTCAGCACTGTTGGAATTGGTGGAAAATTTGTATGTCAAACCTCACCACTCTTGCGCATGAAAGAAATCAGAATTTGCAGTGACAGACAAGCAAGGTGTTGGGTCTGTAATATGGTGGGAAGCTATTGAATAATAGTCGGCTGATTTATCATTGTGGAAATTAGTCCAAACAGTGTCATGGTCACATTAATGTCAAATGGCTGACATAGTTAATTTTTTCAATAGCTTCCTTCCTGTTAGAAGTATATTTTAAGAGTTCTTCTGACATACAAATAAATAACAAGAAGAATTAGGCGGTGGTGTTGGTGGTGGAACCATTGGCATTTATTTGTATTTCATACTATTAATGTTTTTTACAAGTTGGAGAAGAAGAAATGAGATTAGATTAGATTACTAACTAACCAGGTAGAGAAATCATAGTAAAGTTCAGAGAAATAGAATGGCATGTATATATACACACACACACACACACACACACACACACACACACACACACACACACACACAACAATTCACCATGACATTAAAACCACTCATAGATAGAAGTGAATTACTTTGATTATCTTGTTCCAATGGCACCTTCTATTGGGTGCGATATATTAAGCAGCAAGTGAACAGACAGTTCTCAAAGAAAGAAGTCACACAAGAGCTATTATAGCACAAATTGCTGAAAACGTTAATGCTGGCTATGATAGAAAGGTGTCAGAACACACAGGACATTGCAGCTTGCTGTGTATGGGGTTGCAAAGCCACAGACTGTTCAGAGTGCCCAGGGTAACTCCTGTCCACCACTGAGACCGCCTACATGAGCATCAGAACTGCACCATGGAACCATGGAAGAAGGTGGCCTGGTCTGATGAATCATGTTTTCTTTTACATCATGTGGATGGATGGGTGTGTATGGTGTGTGCATTGCTTACCTGGGAAAGAAATGGCAACAACAGGATCCACCAGTGGAAAAAGACAAGCTGGCTAACCCAGTGTGATGTTCTGGGCAATGTTCTGTTGGGAGTCTTGTGAAATCTGTGCACATATTATTTTTCAGTTCAGCAGGGTAGCAGCTCAAGGCAGAAGTACTCCCTGTACCTGAGGTTGTTGACATGGAGGCTGCTGTATCTCCCACCGATGATGGAAAATAAATAGTACGTGGGAAGGGAAAAAGGTTTTGTTGGTAATATTTGCCATGATGTGCTTGACAGTTTTTATCTACCCATTGCAGTTCCTACTGGCTATGGATCAGCTACTATACTGTGCCATGATGCAGGTGATAACGATTCTTTCAATGGTGCAGCGACACAGGTTTACCAGAATATAATGGGCAAATATGGACTTTCTTGAATCTTGTCAAGGACAGAGGAGTTATATGCCCAAGAAAAGTCATCAGTAATGTGGACGCCCAGAAACTTTCACTGAAGTAGACAGGGGTGAGTGCGGTTTGTAGTCTGCTACAAGCTCTTTTGGTCTTGAGTACACTGCCTTGTGGAATGCCAGAGTTCAGGGTCAGGTTGGAGGACTTGCCCAGTAGACTGTGATGTGCTGCTAAGGAAGTCCTGTTAATCTGTTCAAGTGCTTGGCTTTGAAATAACTTAGGGCAAGTTTCTTAAAACACTTAATTGTGATTGGGGTAAATGTACATCATTCAAGTCCTCTGGGGTTGATTTCCTCAGCCCTGATATATTGGTATAATACAGTAGAAGTGGTGGCTCAGTGTTTAAGGCTTTGAGCTATTGATTGGAACCTTGTGATTTTAAAGCCTGGCACCGCCAACCTGCCACCGTTGAGTCCTTGATAAAGTACCCTAACCTCAACTGCTCAATTGTGTCCTGTCAAAATTGAGAAATGTAAATGTAGTTGTCTGTAGGCAATTGCTTGGGACAGTAACAGGGATTTGCCAATTCAGCCACAAGCCAGTTAGTCTGGTCAGACACTGATGTTTGATGAGGAGAGTGACAAAACCAAAACTTCAGCAACTAATAACCTCGATGCCCAGATGTTTTCAAACTGTTTTGAAAAGAAAAGGAGATGCAACACCATGGTAAACATGCCCCTGTCCCAACTATTTTGAGACCTGTAGCAAGCATCAAATTTAAAACGAGCTCATTTAATGTGTAAAGCTGTACAATTTCCCAGTTTGAACATTTGTTATCTATAGTTGAAACCAGATATTTACATCCACTTCAGAAAAAACACAAAAATTTATTTTTCTTTACTGTCAAACATTAAATCAGAGTAAACATTTTCTGTTTTAGATCAATAAATATTAACTTATTTTTTGCATTTGTTAAATGTCAGAATCGAGTGAGGGATAATTTTTTATGTATATTTTCTATCACTTTCATCAAAGTCAGAAGTATACATACACTAATTTTATTGTGTCTTTAAACAAAAAGAAAACTGCACATGATTCCGTTCTGAGCTTAAGAAGCTTCTGATTGGTTAACTAATTCCATTTGAGTTAATTGGTGGCACCTGTGGATGCATATAAAGGCACACCTCAAACACAGAGCCTCTTTCTTTGAC
>JAQMCW010162843.1:0-11573 GCA_030068335.1 Chrysichthys cranchii
TCTTTAGTGTCGCCTAGTTAAGTCTGTTTGCTCGTTCGTCTGACCATCTGCCCGTTATCTGGATTATTCTTTGCCTGCCGATTTGGATTTGTTTGCCCTCCTCACATTGGAATAAATATTCTTATATTCATCATGGCTTCTGCGCATGTGTCCAGCCCACACCGTGCCCGTGACAGTAGCGACCATGTAATAATATGGTTATTATTATTATTATTATTATTATTATTATTATTATTATTATTATTATTATGGTAAGCTTTTATAAACCCTCTCACACTCTTATAACCATTACCTGTTATACCATTACAGTTATACAGCATAAACCCTTTATATTCTCTTAGATATTACAAAAAAATACGGAAATCAGTTTAAAAAACATTTATTTTTTTTCCTGGTAAAGAACGTCATGATAGGCAGTTGCTGGTGCTGTCTTTTCATTTGCGTCATTAGGTTTTTATACACTTCCATGGTGCCATCAAGAGCATTTCTGAATTGCAAAGAGCGAATCATTTGTGGGTCCCATTCTTCAACAGATGACTTAAGCTCTTTAGCTAACTGTAAAATGGTGGTGAGGCTTCTTCTTCTTCTTCTTCTTCTTCATGTGCTCAATCCTCCTCTTGTTCTTTCTCTTCCTCACTTGCTGATTTGGTCATTTAGGTCAGATCTTCTTTAGTCAGGGGTTTTAAGTAGACCTTGAGCAGCTCAATGACATCATAGGAAGTCTCCTCCCAGCTGTTTTGCCAGCCTAACTGCCTTATCAACTGCAGAGTGATGAATTTCTTTGGCAGAAAAGCCCTTGAATCCATTGACTACTTCTGGCCACAATTTCTTCCAGCAGGCATTGACAGTCTCTGTTAGATCGTGATGTGGAGGATGGATGTATTTGCAGATATAGAAGTACGCAAACAAACAGAGTCGTGGTAGGCAAAAACACATAAACAGGGGCAAGCAATAGTCCCCGATCAGGCGAACAGGCAAAACTAGGTAAGGCAGAGAGCGTAGTCAAAAAACAGTCTGGGGTCAGAATAAGAGAGAACAAACAGAGCAAAGTAGGGCAAAGGCAAAAATCGAAAAAACATGGGACAAAAACAGTAATACACAGAATATTAGTCAGAAACAATAAGGCTTGGCAATAGATAGACACGGGGCTGAACTAATGCTTCGCGATTTGTGTTTGTGTGAGAATGTCTTTTATAGTTCCTTGAAATGAGCTACACCTTCGTTTTGTTAAAAGTCAGGTGACCGTGACCTCGGGAGGTCATCGGCTATGTTGTGAGCACACAGGTGATCATGGGAACTTTGGTCCTCTTGTGGAGGTGGGTTGCCAGAGTTCATGACAGAACCCCCCCAAGGAGCTCACTCCGGGAACTATTCTCCTGTGCGGTCGTCCTCTTCGATGTAGCGCAGGTTGTTCCGGATGATGAGCATAAAAGTCCTGGAGAAGCAGCCGGTCTTGGATGTCCTGAGCAGGCACCCAGCATTGCTCCTCAGGCCCGTACCCCTCCCAGTCCATGAGGTATTCGAGGCGTCCACGTCGTCGGCACGAGCGAAGGATAGTCCTCACAGTATACACATCATCGTGCTGTCCGTCTAGTAGCTCGGTCACCGGTTCCGACGTATTCTCCGCAAGTGGCCCAGGGTGCACAGGCTTTAACAGGGAGATGTGGAACACTGAACACAGCCTGCTATGCCTTGGGAGCCAGAGTCTGTAGGTCACCGCGTTGATCCTTTCAGCGATACGGAAAGGTCCTATGTAGCGGTCACTGAGTTTCCGGCATCCCTGGAGTCCTCTCAGGTCACGTGTGCTCAGCCAGACATGGTCTCCCACTTCGTACTGAGGTCCCTCGCTCCGGTGTCTATCAGCATACCTCCGTTGCTCCTCCACTGTCCTCCGCAGCTGTCTGTGAGCGCTGTTCCACACCTGCTCTCTACTCTGGAACCACTCGTCCACTGCTGGAGAGTCAGTGACAGCAGCATTCCATGGGAACAGCGGCGGTTGATAACCTAGGATGCATTGAAAAGGGGTTAAGTTCGTGGCATGTTTTTTAAGAGAGTTCTGTGCACACTAAACCCAAGGGAGGTAGCAAGCCCACTCTGCCTGGTTCTGGGAGCAGTAAGAACATAGATATCGTCCGATCTCCTGGTTAGCTCTCTCCACTTGTCTGTTAGATTTCGGATGGTATCCTGACGTCAAGCTTACCATCCGTCCGAGTTTTTCCATAAAAGCTGCCCAGACTCTGGAGGTGAATTGAGGTCCCCGATCACTCATGATGTCTTCAGGCAGCCCAAAATTTCTGAAAACCTGTGTGAAGAGTAGTTCTGCTAGTGAAAATGCTGTGGGTAGAGAAGGAAAGGGGATTAGATGCAGAGCTTTGGAAAAACGATCAACAACAGTGACTATGGTGGTCATACTCTCAGATGAGGGCAGGTCAGTAATGGTCTATGGCTATATGTGACCATGGGCGTTGCGGAATGGGTAAGGACATGAGCTTTCCAGCGGGGAGTGTGCGTGGTACCTTGGACCTGGCGCAGGTGCTACAGGAGGCTATGAACCATTGAATGTCTTCCCTCATATTGGGCCACCAATATTTCCCCTGCAGCAGTTCAAGGGTTCAGCCAGAACCGGGATGACCCGTGGCTGGGCTAGAATGGGCCCAGGTAATCAGTTTACCCCGTTGATGTGATGAAACATATACCTTATCACTCAGAATCAGTGCTGTCGGCCTGGGTTCGTTGCTGTCGTTTGTCTCACAGTCGATGTCCCACTCGATTGCACTCACCCAGCAGTTCATCGGAAGGATGGTGGCTATCTTCGGTTCCTCACAGTCTGCTGAGTATTTCTTGGACAGGGCATCAGCCTTTGTGTTCTTGGAACCTGGGCGGTAAGAGATAGTAAATTGAAATCGTGTAAAAAAAAATAGTGCCCACCTGGCTTGATGAGGATTTAGTTGCTTGGCAGTCTGTAAGTATTCTAGGTTCTTATGGTCTGTTAGTACCACAAACGGTTGGTTTGCCCCCTCTAACCATTGTCTCCATTCTCCAAGGCAAGTTTAATCGCCAGTAGCTCATGGTCTCCTACGTCATAGTTTCTTTCTGCCAGTGTTAGTTTTCTTCAGAAAAAAGCTACGGGATGCATCTTGGATTTCTCTCCGAACTTCTGAAATAGAATTGCCCCAATTCCCATATTAGAGACGTCGACTTCTACGATGAACTGTTGTTCTGGATCAGGATGTTTCAGGATTGGAGCCGTAGTGAAGGCCTCTTTTAGTTTTGCGAATGCCTCTTCCGCCCCGTAGTCCATACCAGTTTCTTTGTTCCCTTCTTGAGCAGAGAGGACAGGGGTCCTGCAATGATACTGAAATTGTGAATGAACCTTTGATAAAAATTCGCAAAACCAAAAAAGCGTTGCATTTCTTTGACAGTACCTGGTTGTGGCCAATTTCTCACTGCTTATACCTTGTTCTCCTCCATCTCCACTCCCTCTGGACTGAAGATGTATCCTAAAAACCTGACAGTAGATACATGGAATTCACATTTCTCACCCTATACAATGAGTTGGTTTGCTCTGAGTTGGCTTGAGAACCTTCTTTACATGGGTGACATGTTCTGTATATGATTTGGAATAAATCAGAATATCATCGATATACGCTATGACAAACCTTCCCAACATGGTTCTCAAGACATCATTAATGAAACATTGGAAGACGGATGGAGCTCCGGCTAGTCCATACAGCAAAACTTTGTATTGGGAGTGCCCAGTTGTTGTATTGAATGCTGTTTTCCATTCATCGCCCAGATTGTACGTGCTGCGTAGGTCGAGCTTGGTGAATATTCATGCTTCACGGAGTTGTTCCAAGGCTGCTGGTACTAGTGGCAATGGATGTGGGTATTTCACAGTAATTTTATTTAGGTTCTGGTAGTCAATACTGGGTCGTAGGCCCCCATCTTTCTTCTCCACAAAAAAGAAGCCTGCAGATGCAGGTGAGGTGGATGGTTCTATGTATCCTTGTTCCAGAGTTTCTTGCACATACTGTTTCATGGCCTCCTGTTCAGCGGGTGATAGAGGGTAAATATGACCTCGAGATGGGGATGTTCCTGGGAGTAGGTCAGTGGCACAGTCATATGGACAGTGGTGGTAATCCACTGGCCTTTTTCTTGCTGAACATGTCTCAGTATTCGTGATAAACTTCAGGAATTTGGACCTTTACTGTGGATTCAGGGGTCTCTATAGTAGTGGACCCCAGGTGCATGAAAGGTGGCCTCAAACACCTTCTTTGACAATAGGGGGACCATCTGGTTATTTCTCCGTCCTTCCCGGATATGGTGGGATCATGGAGGTGTAACCAAGGCACTCCGAGAATAATTTCATGTCTAGTGACTCTAATTACCAAAAAGGAGCTTTGTTTGTAGTGGAGGGAACTAACTTGTATGGTCACAGGTTCTGTATGGTGTGTCACCTTCCCTGTTCCTATGGGTCCATCGTCTATCATGGTCAGGTTAATGGGGTCATGAAGCTCATGGAGTGTAATATGAAATTTCTTGGCGGTCTCTTCGTCGATGAAATTCCCCTCAGAGCTGGAATCAATCAAGGCTGTAACAATATAGGATTTTCCTGAGTGCATAATCTTAACTCTCACCGAGGTGTTCTGAATCCATGTAGAGTTGTTAGGGCGTGATCTGTCACCGAGTGTAGGGCACCTAAAAACCATATGACCGGCTTGGCCGCAGTAGAAGCAGAGACCCTATTCTCGTCTTCTTCCCCTCTCCACTGTGCGAGTTCGCGAGGACCCGAGTTGCTTGGGTGTGTTTTCAGTGTAATCGTCACCTGTTGACAGTGGTGTTGTATAGCTCCGGTTCCTTAGGAGGTTGTCTAGGCGAATCGCTAGGTCAATGAGCGAATCTAGTGTTTTTTCGTCGTCACGACACGCCATTTCCTTTTTCACTTCCGGGTTCAGTTCGGCACGGAAAACAGTTTTGAGCGCGGCTTTGTTCCAGCCACTCTCAGCTGCTATGATACGAAATTCCAGGGCATACTCAGCTACTTGACGCGCATCTTGCTTGAACTCAAGTAATTTGTCAACGCCCATCTTCCCCTCTGGAGCTTGGTCGAAGACACGTTTGAACAGTGCAACAAACTTTTCATATGATGCAACATTCTCACCTCCTTGCTCCATGATAGCTGTAGCCCAGTTCATGGCGGGTCCAGTGAGGTGACTGACCAGCTGCGCGATCTTCATCTCCTCACTAATATTGCCCTGGGTGGAAAAATAAAGGTGGCATTGCATCAAAAAGCTGCGACACATGCCCAGATCACCAGCATACTTATCTGGTCGTGCAACAAGTGATGGTGCTGGAGCCATAGTCGCCGATGTGTTCGTGGTCAGCTGGCCCAGAGACTTGGTTAATTCTTGCAGCTGCCTTTCTTGCTCCTTGAGAATGGCATTGTGGGCGGTAATGGCGGCCGCCACATGTGCTGGTTCTGATGCATCCAAGTTTGGGCGAAGCATTCTGTTAGATCGGGATGTGGAGGCTGGATGCATTTGCAGATATAGAAGAGGAGTTTAATAGAAGTATGCAAACAAAGTCATGGTAGGCAAAAACACAAACAGGGGCAAGCAATAGTCCCCGATCAGGCAAACAGGCAAAACTAGGTAAGGCAGAGAGCGTAGTCAAAAAACAGTCCGAGGTCAGAATACGAGAGAACAAACAGAGGAAAGTAGGGCAAAGGCAAAAATAGAAAAAACATGGGACAAAAATGGTAATACACAGAATATCAGTCAGAAACAATAAGGCTTGGGAATAGATAGACACGGGGCTGAACTAATGCTTCGCAATTCGTGTTTGTGTGAGAATGTCTTTTATAGTTCCTTGAAATGAGCTACACCTGCGTCTTGTTAAAAGTCAGATGACTGTGACCTCGGGAGGTCATCGTCCATGTTGTGAGCATGCAGGTGCTCATGGGAACTGTGGTCCTCTTGTGGAGGCGGGTTGCCAGAGTTCATGACAGTCTCCTTCTTCATGTCCTTCAGTGCTCTCTGTACAGTCACCAGGAATGATGTGATTGTGTAATTCTTCCAGTAGACCTTCAGGGAAAAGTCTTTGTCCATTTCCATGGCATCAAACAGGTTTTGCAGGGCATTCTTAGTGTACAGTGCCTTGAAGGCCTGGATAACCCCTTGATCCATTGGCAGAATTAGTGGCATCTTACTTGCCGGCAAGAACTCTACTTTCACCCCTTGGAAGGAAAGATCCACAGCATGACCTCCGGCATTGTCCAGCAGTAAAAGCACTTTGAACTCAAGGCCCCTTTCTGCCTGTTTTTCAGGGCCTGGGGGTTATTGGACTTGTAGATTAGCTCAGGCTTAAGCAAAAAGCCCGCAGCATTGCCACACATGACTAGCATGACATGGTCTTTATGAGGGCTCTTGCATCTTCCTTCGTGATGAAGGTACAAGAGGGCATCTGCTTCCAGAACAGGGCCATCTTGTCCATATTGAACACCTGCTGCAGTCGATATCCACCTTCTTTAATGATGTTCTTGAAGGTGTCGCCGACATAAGTTTCTGCTGTGGCTTTGTCCGCAGAGCCAGCCTCTACATGGAGACTCACACTGACCAAGTTGAATCGCCTCTTGAATTTTTCAAACCAGCCCTTGCTGGTGGCAAAGTCCCTTTTCTTGCTGGGGGAATCCACAGAAGTTCCAGGTTGAGGGTCGTCCTCCAACTCAGCCCCACCATCCGCAAACATTTCATGAAGCTGCTTGGCCTTCTCTTGGATTATATGGGTTTCCTCGGGGATGTTCTTCTTCCAGCAGTCCTCAGTCCAGAGTCCTAAAGCAGATTCTATCCATACCACAGCCTTATTATGCACACTTACAACTCATTTGGCACCCTGGTTATAAGACACTGCGGCCTTAGCGCTTATCTTCTTTTCAGCCTTCTTTATGTTGTGAACCGTGGACTCATTGATTGCTGAAATGGCATCCTACAGCGACACAGCTATTCCTTTAACATATCCAAAAGTTTTACCTTTTCAATGATTGTTAGCATCTTCCACCGGTGCTAGGGCTTGGGCCTGGAAGACATAGAAGGTGTAGATAGCTTTTGGAACATAAAGGGTTTTACTACCCACAAAAAGCTCAGCGAAACACAATGATGAACAAGCGAGATGCTGGCTAACACAAACCGGAATGACACTCTTTGCTTAGTTCATCAGCGCCCAGGTGTCCTGTGCTTAGAAGCACACGATGATCACCCATCAGCCAATGGCAAACAAGGAAGCATGTAGTCTACCATAAAAGGCCCGTGAACCAGCAAAAAAGGCACAATATTAGACCAATTTAAATGAAAACCTGCAATAGCGTGAAGGCATAAAATTTGAGAAAATGCTCCCTGAGATGACAAGAGATGATTAGAAGAAGAAACTAGACTCAAAATTGATCCCATCCTCATTTTGGTGCCATTAAAAGTGACTTACTGTTAAAACTGTGTGTTATATGGTCAAAAAGGTACAGTTGTGTAGCACAAAATTCACTAGTTTTAACATGGTCTGTTCAGTTTCAATTGATTACTAATTGAGATTTGAGTGCAAGACAGTCTGTGGTAATTTAAGTCCTAAGCCACTGTAGTAGTTCAATGTCATCTTCACAGTTTCTAATGGTATTTTGGGTAGTTCATATGGGGCCATCCTTAAGAGAAATAAGTGGATTTCAAGCGATCATAATTACAAACCAATTTGGACATGTTCCACATCTGTTCGAGTTGTTCCTTCAGACCTTGGCACTTCTCATGTGCCTTTTTCTTCCTGATGTTACTGTCAGCTAGGATTGCCATATCTATCACTATTGCAGTTTTCTACTCCTTATCAAGCACCACTTTGTCTGGCTGGTTGGCTAGCAACTGCTTGTCTGTCTGAAACAAAGTACCAGAGAACCTTAGCCCTGTTGTTCTCAACCACTTTCAGTAGTGTCCCCCATTGGAACTTGGGAGCTTTTAGCCAATACTTGGAACAGATGTTTCTGTACACTATCCCTGACACTTGGTTATGCCTTTCATGTATACTGTCCCTGCTTGCATCTTGCACCCAGATACAATGTGCTGGACAGTCTCAGGGGCACCTTTCCACAGCCTGCACTTGGATCCTACCCACTCTGGTAGTCCTCTGCCTCTACACATCTGGAGCTTAGAGCCTGCTCTTGTGCTGCCAAGATCAGAGCCTCTTTTCTCTCGTCAGTCCTGCTTTTTCCAGCCACTGCTAAATGATGTCAGGCATTTACTCTATCTGCTGGTGGTACAATCCATGGAGGGGCTTGGCCTTCCATGATGCTTTCTCTTCCTCTTCAATTTCCTCTGTCTTCTGCTGCGTGAGATACTCTTCAGTCAGTTCACCCTAGGGACCATCTTCCTGATGTATTCACAGATGTTCTTTGTTTTATCTTGGATAGTGGCTTTGATGCTCACCAATCTTCACCCCCCCCCATCCATTGTTCATAGAGTCTCAGGGAACTGGACTATTTCATGTCAAGACATCTATTGTCAATGACATCTATTTTCTCCTGTGGTCAGCTCAATATTCCAGCTGGGTATCTGATGGTTGGGCGGGCATATGTATTGATAGCTTAGATCTTATTCATACTATTGAGCTGGCTTGTAGCTGATCTTGTGGCTTCATCCTGATTCCCATTGGTGAAGGTACTTGTAGCTGTCCTGAATGTGTTATTTTGCCTTCTGGTAACTGCACACCAACAGTCCTGATCAACTCCCCTCTCTTGGCCACCATGTGTCTGCATTTATCCAGTCCAAATGGCACTCCAATGTTCTCACTGTAGATCCAGGTGAGGTGAATCAGTGAGTCTCACTCATTCTTTGCATACATCTTGATGTCATTCATGTACAAGAGGTGGCTGAGGTTTACTCCACTTCTGAACTTGTATCCATATCCACTCTTTGTGATGATGTGGCTGAGGTCTTGTACAATAGCTGTGGAATTGACTTCCACTGTCATCTTCCACTGTTGCACGAAGTTCTTGATGAAGCCTTTTAGTATAGAGTATAGAGCCAAACATTCCAGTATCCATGTGTGGGGCATTGAATTATAGGCCATTGTATAGTCAGTTCAGGATGTGCTCAGGTTGCTCTGCCTAGTCTTAGAGTCTTTAGTGATTATTCTATCAACCAGTAGCTGGTGCTTTGACCCTGAGCTTTGCTCATGTACTGATTCATGTGCTTACCTAGCTAATCCTCTATGATGTCTGAGAGGATCTTCTATGTTGTGAAGGGGCAGGTTACGGGCCTGTAATTGGATGGCAGTGCAACATTTTAGTGATCTTTCATGATCAGGATTGTCCTACCCTGAGTTAGCCAGGCTGGGCGAGTGCCCACACACTTGCCTGTGGCAACTGTGACTAAATTGAAAATGACATGATTATTACTGATGTGGAAAATTGTATGTTATTAATAGCTTTTTCAAAGGAAAGAATGCATGTATGTATTGAAGAGGCAATGATAAAGAAAGTGCACAGGCCTTTTCTTAACACACTGAAATGAATCCTATTTTGAGTTGGTTTTTTTTTAATTCTCAAAATTTTCTAGACTCTTTCTTCCATATGTTTGTGTTTGCTCAACTATCCTTTGTAAAACTTGCCTAATGGATTTCCTTATTTCTCTTTGTTGCTGGATTAGTTTATTTTAGCTCAACAATTGTTTGTTTGCACCCTGTAACCTAATATTTCCCCCCTACTTGCCTTTTGCAAGCATTCACCCTGTGATTCTTACATGTCAGCCAGAGCTAGCGAATAAGCCTCTAACATTCCCCCGGTTGGGATTTTCAGTGTTTGCCAGGTGCAGCCTGCCAGGTATGTAAGGGTAGTCTATTCTAGAGAGCACAATACACTATCATGTCAACTTTTGGACTATTTTTTTTGTCATTTATCTTATTACTATGCATTGGATTACTGTGGCTCCCCTCCTTGGCTATGGCTTTTGCCGCTTGGGCAATCGCCAGTTCCTGTGTCATTCTTCCAAATACTGCCTGACTGTCTGTCTCGCCACTGCAAATGTAATGCCCACTATCTGGTCAAATAAGTATCATCCTATTAACACAGTTTCAGAAACACCAGAACACAGATGAGATGAGTTGAAATGACAGGATGTGGGTGTGTGAGATCATTGAGGGCATATTCCTGACCCTGTAAACATTTGCACAGGGCACTCATTTCATCTGGTATAGTCATGTTGCTAAACCAAGACAGCATGGAAGAGGAGGTAGACTGGTAGCTATCTACAACAAACTGTTTTTAATGTTTTTTTAATGTTTTTTACCCGGTGTGTGGCGGACACAAGCGCGGAAGCCAGAAATAAATATATATATAAGATATATTTATTTTAGAATAAAGATAGAAGCTAACAAGTCCAAGTCGGCAGGCAATAGAAGAATCCAAAATACAAGCAGATGGTCAGGCGATCGAGCAAACAGGCAAAACTGGGCAGAACAGAGACATGAATCAAAATACGGAAGGGGAGTCAGAAACCGGAAGATCAAAACACAGTATAACAGGGTCAGAAACGAGAATCAAAATCGGAGATCAGAAACGGGTCAAACACGGGCAAGCAACACAGAATAATCATGGCTTGGTATAACGGATCCGGGGAAGTTAATACTTCGCGACGTTATTGTCCAAACTGAGAGTCTTTATACTCTTTGTAATAATGTCCACAACTGAATCTAATCCCAGCTTGATTCGGAGCGCAATGTCTGCGCATGCGCTGTTAGCGCTATCGCGCCATTCATGTCTGCGTTGCTAATGTGCAGGGCGAAATCCTGACAGAACGTCTGCGCATGCGCTTCTGGCGCTATAGGTCTCTTCATGTCTGCGCCACGAATGCGCAGACTGCCAGGCGGAATCCTGACAGGACCCCCCCCAAGGGTGCTTCCTCCTGGAGCACCCAACCATCAATAGGCGGACCCGGACCCGTGGGTTCATGGCGGACACAATGCGTGGTAAATCCGAGGCCGTGCGCGGACTCAGAGTTTAAATCCAGATCGTGGGAAACAGAACCAGAGAAACGTGTAATCCCAAGTGTGCCTAATCGCAGGAACGTGGTTCCTGGTATAGCAGGCGTGGCGATGATGGGAGCCGACGAACCATAAGGCGTAAGTCCTGAAGACGAGGTATCATACGGTGCGGTGACGAGCGGCGAGGAACCAGGCGTGACTGTGGCTGGACACGAGGAACCAGACGCGGCTGTGGCTGAAGACGAGGAACCGGACGAGGCTGCAGACGAGTTCGTGACACCAGGCGTGGCTGTGGCTGGAGACGAGGAACCAGACGAGGCTGTGGCTGGAGACGAGGAACCAGACGAGTCCGTGACACCAGGCAAGGCGGCTGACGAGACTGTGACGAGAAGCGAGGCGTCCGACGAGCTTGTGACACCAAGTATAGGTGGATTATTCAAATTCTCATTTACCTTACGACAGTAATAGTCATCTTTGTCCGTTTTGGGCTCCTGCATCCAGAAGAAAAGCCTTTTGGATCCAGCCTTGAATTTAAGAACGAACACTCTACCAGTGGTGCA
>JAQMCW010162906.1:0-11569 GCA_030068335.1 Chrysichthys cranchii
TATTTCAAGGAAAACAGAATATTGTAATAAAGTGGTGTTATTCTGCTCATACAGCATGTTTTTCATCATGGGGTCAAACTGACCCCACGGTACCAAGAATGTGACTTTTTTCATGGTCCCAGAGCAGGGTTAAACCCTTCAACATGAAGCAAGGCTGATGTTCCAGGAACTCTTCAGGAAGTACTTTCTGTCTTTTCCTGAAGCCTTGGCTGAGTTTAAAAAGCAAAGAAACCATAAAATATTATTGATATTTAAAAAGATGTACCAGAGAGGCAACGCTTCTTGGGATTTTACATGCTATGCTCATGTGACCTACTACTAATCAAGCAACGAGTGATTATAAGAAATGCCAAAACAATCTGCTTGTATTAGGGATGCGAGGTTATCTAGGACACATAGAACTCACGTGCGATTATTCATGCATCACGAAGGCGCTCGCATCTTTATACCGAAATCATGATTACTACAGGCGTCCTACAGCAGCTTAACTGAGCAGATATATGTCTGGAAATCTCATCATTATCTCTCAAATAGTACTTTAGACTCCTGGCCTCAGCTGGGTGACATCATGTGGATTCAGATTCCAGCTGTGCAGATGGCTTCATGCGTACTGTACATGCTCACGACATAGGACTTAAGAGATCTTACAAAATGTGTTGCACCGTATGCGCCATAAAAGTGCTAGCTTCCGAAAATTGTGGAAGCCTGTTTTTGCCACTTGGGGGGAAAAAGTGAAATGTCATAGTATGTCATAATAATGAGAACGGATGCCATAATTATGAGACACTATGTCATAATTATTACTTATCATATCATGATAATGATGGCATAATTTGTCACAAGTAGTACATTTTCGAAAGATCATGACTTAATATGTCTGTTATGAGATAGTAAGTCATTATGATGAGAGCTCGAGTCATAATAATTATGAGATAAGACCTAAAAAATATGAGATAGGATCTTAATATTATGAGATAGCAAGTCATAATTACGAGATAAGACCTTAATGTTACAAGATACTAAATCATAATGATCAGATACCGTGGCATAATTATGTTGTGTCTGATAATGATGGGATAGGATCTTAATATTGTGAAATAGAAGGTCATAATTATGAGACAGGACATTAAAATTATGAAATTAATAATTATGAGGCAGGACATTAAAATGATGAGGTAGCAAGTCATAATTATACTGCATCTCATAATTATGGGATACAATCTCAAGATTTTGGAGTAGAAGGTCATAATTATGAGACAGGACCTTAAAATTATGAGATAGCAAGTCATAATTACGAGATAAGACCTTAATGTTACAAGATACTAAATCATAATGATCAGATACCGTGGCATAATTATGTTGTGTCTGATAATGATGGGATAGGATCTTAATATTGTGAAATAGAAGGTCATAATTATGAGACAGGACATTAAAATTATGAGACAGGGTCTTAATATTATGAGATAGCAAGTCATAATTACGAGATAAGACCTTAATGTTACAAGATACTAAATCATAATTATTAGATACCACGGCATAATTATGTTGTATCGCATAATTATGGGATGGGATCTTAATATTTTGGAGTAGAAGGTCATAATTATGAGACAGGACCTTAAAGTTACGAGATAGGATCTTAATTTTATGAGCTAGCAGGTCATAATTATTAGATAGCAAGTCGTAATTATGACAAACCTTCTCATTATTATGGTGGTGAAAACGGGCTTCCATAGAAAATAGTGAATCTACTACCTGTTAAAAAAAAAGGTGTGTGTGTGTGTGTTGGGGGGGGGGGGGGGGGGTTTCCGGGATTAGCACCTTTAGGGCACATAACGGGTTTGCTTTTCCAGTATAATATAATAGAATATTACAGAACGACTGCCATGCTCTTATTCAGAGCTCTTTTCTGCATCATGTTATTCCGAACACAGTGTTAGATGACTAAATGTTGGATCTTGACTTATTTAAATGTTTTTCTGACTTAAAATCCCTAAAGTTTACACACATTCTGCTCAATATTGATTCTAGTGTTTACTGAGAATCTGACGGAAGTAGCTGCTGAGTGCGGACTTGTTAACACGGCAGTAACACGCCAACTCGAACCCCTGAGCTCTCCCAGCAAAATCCTTAAGAAAATATTTTTCCTCCAAGGTAAAAAATTTTTTTTGACATGACAGTCAGAACAGTGGGCTCTCCGACAGAGCCAGAGAAAAGATCCAACACCTTCAGTTCAAATCACTCGACAGCGTTTAGCGACGCCACCGCAGCGGTCCGAGGGAAATGTTTCATTTAAAATGCAAACCACGGAGAGCAGGAAGGAATGCGTTTCTCGTTCTCAAAGCGACCTGTTGTTAAACCCCATCATTATTTCTTTATGGTACAGACCCGGTCGACGGAGTTACTGCATCCAGTTATAGCGCCGTCGTGTAGCTTTATACGACCGTCTGCCTTTTTTTGTTGTTGTTTTTTTTTTTTTCTCCTCCCAGTGTGAAGGTATTCCGTAAATGTAACAGTTGGCAAATTCATATGTTTTTGCACTGATTGTTTTCTCGGCATTAAGAGATAAGACTGCATTCATCATTAGTGGGTGTTTACTTTTTCCGTACAGTAGCATCCCGCTCGCATAATTTCTCTCGTTTCTTCCGATTAACGTTTTGTAAGAGCACAAAAACAGTACCAGAGGGTCCTAATATGGCTAATGATGCCGGATGGTTATTACTCTGCATTGTTCAGCAGTCAGTATTTCGAGGTCTGCATTAATTCACTGCATCCGCAGTTTTTCATTTTAATTATTTTTTTCCCCTTCCCAAGGTAATTAGTAATTACACACATTAGCGGAAGCATGGCCGAGTAAAGCGTGGACGTGGTGTTTATCTGTACGTGTGAACGCAGTGGGACCGAAAGTTGCCGTTCGAGCAGAATGACTCATGACTCGTGAAAAAAAAAAAAAAAAAAAAATCCTTTAAAAAACGTGCTCGAGTGGCGCGTGCGAGCGACCGATCCCAAGTCTCACCGGCGACCGCTCGTGACCCGGCGAGCAGAGAAGTGGACTCTGGAGGAAACCGAGGGAGCAAAGCTAATAGTCCACACTCGTCTACAACTTCTCCTTGTTAAGGAAAAAAATAAAAGGCTTTCCAGCTGACCTTGTCTGTCTGAACAGCAAGGAGGAAGTGGTCGATATCAGGACCCGTCGTCGATGTAAGAGTTCCGTCCAATCCGCTGTTTCTTTAGAGTTGGAAATAAAAAACCCCGGGCTAACAGACTGCTTCTCAGTGCGCCCACGTCACCCGGTAGATGAGCTTCGTTGCTTTTTACAGCAAACCGTGCACGTTTTAGAGACTTTCTAACGAGCGTCCCATTGCGTTGGCTAGTTGCGGCATGCTAATTATCATCACACATCCAAAAAGGCAAGTGTTGCGTTCAGATTTGCTCCGTGTTCACTACATAGGGCTCAGTTTGGACAATGGCCATTTTGTAGCCCTGTCTGAATCCTGAGTGTCGAAATAGAGTACGTTAGAATGTACCGTAAATCCGGCGTACAACCGATACACGCGACAGAGACATCTGGTCATCATGGATACTTCATGCATAAATGTATAAATATACCATAGAAAACGGTCACAATGATACGTATGTACTGTATTTGCTAGTCAAGTGTTGATTAAGCTGATTAAGGTTCAGCATTTTCCTTACTGCTACCCCGTATATAGTGCTTAATACCGTTAAGACCTAGCCAGAAAATAAGCGCTAGCATGATTTTTCTGGATGGTCGTAATATAAGCCCGACTCCAAACATAAGCCCTAGTAGCGATCCCAAGCAGGCGCCTGGATATAATACAGTCGACCCCTGCGAAGTCACGGTTCAGAGTTCCAGGCTTCGGTCGTTCGCGGGTTTTTTCTTAGCACCTAACTGATAATTGTCCGCAGCACCCCCCGCAAATTCACAGAAAACCCCGTTTATTTATTTATTTATTTATATTAATTAATTGATTGATTGATTGATTGATTGCTTTTTTTTTTCGTGGCAATAATAGAATTTCTCATGCATTTTAGTGCTAAATTATTTTTAAAATTATAATTTGCTAATTCTGCAACAAAAATACTGACGTAAATTCAGCTAAATATAGCTGTATACATTTTTAAGTACTGTCAGGAGAACACAAATTCAACCGTATACAAAAACGTGTCTTGGGATGGTGAGATCCCCCTGTACTCAGAGGCGGAGTACTCCCGCCCACATCATAACAGTTTACCGCGTGGAGCTTACCCTGCGTGTACCAAAGAAAACCTCACCGCGTACCAAAGAAAACGCGCTTGCATGAATTTAGTTTTTAATTTAATTTTCGAAGTTACGATAAATAGGGCTGGGTTCAAAAAATCGATTCACCGATCAATATCGATTTTCGTTTGAAAAATACGATATCAATTCAAAAATTCGGGAATCGATCTTTTCCCGTATGCACTACATTATTCTCGCGCCCGCGCAAGGAGAGCTGTAAAAACGTGAGACTGGCGAAACTGAAGCCACTTCGGGGTGAATCAAACCACACTCGAGAAGGCATTTAGGGTTAAATTGGCTTCAAATTCTCAACGTGCCGTAAGCATTAATTGGATCGTGACCTTGTGAATCAGAATCGGATCGATTCTAGAAATCAGCAACCATACCCAGCCCTAACGATGGCGATGGCTATCTGCTGAAAATTGTAAGATATTTAGAAAATATGTAAAACTTTGCGGGCAGGCATCGGTGGCAGGTCAGCGTAACAGCATATGACGTACGATATGTTCGGATGACACCCGGATGTACGCGTCACTCGCCTTGCGTGATGCCTCACCCTCTCCCGCGACTCACGGAGTCACCTTGTGTATCGGTGTACCGTACGGTGCATTACCGCCTGTTTTTTTATGTGTTTCAAGAGCTAATTTTAATTAAAAGGCATGTTTTCTAAACGCCCAGCATGTCTCCTACAGGAAGAGACTCCTGGGTAGGCTACGCTAAGCTAGGCTAAGCAGTGGCCTCGACATTTGACATACGATATTTTCCACTTACGATGGGCATAGTGCAATGCATATCCATCGTAATTTATGGACTGCCAGTATTTTACATTGATTGTTCATGGAAAAATAAGACATCCCTTGAAAATAAGCCCTAACGCCTCTTTTGGAGCAAATATTAATATAAGACCCTGTGCTATTTTCAGGGGAAAACAGTAGTGAACAAGTGATATATGGTGTGATTTCAGACACACCGATGGTTACTAACGCTGTGTTGCGCAATGTGATAAAAATCCCATACTGTGATCCTACGATACCCGATACCGTACGCATCACAATACGCGTTTAGGCAAGGCCTAGCAATATTCGTTTATTTAATAATCTCCGAAAATAAATGATTAAACACCGGAAATCAGGACAATCCGAAACACCTATTCTGTTTTCAAAAACATACTGACAATACTGTGACGATATCACGGAAACATGTCCCGTGAGATCATTTCTTCACATTACTAGTTTAATTGGACCGTCAAGGGGTCAGGGTTAGCTTTTAGCATTTAGCTAGATAGATATTAAATACTTAGCCAGTTAGTTATTAAACGGCAGTGACTCGACTAGTCAGTATTTATAGGATATTAAAGCTGATGTATATTCTGTGAATATAAAGGAACGCGTTAAACCCGTAGCTGCCCATGGAACGCTTGTTTCAAACAGCCCTCGGGGCGGCTACTTGTTTCTCTTCATTCTATTTTCTTTCTCTTCCTGAAAATGCTAATCCCAGGCAGTGTGTGCATTCAAGATTTTACAGCCCAGACCGAGTGTATGCTCGAGTGGCGTACACGCTAAAGCGTCGTTTTTCTTTTCGCGATCCAGGAAGTGTTTAATATCAGGGCGAGGGGCAGTGATACGTGCAGGACGTAGCTAAATACGTCAAGTAAAAGCAGTCAAGCAATTTCTTGCTTTCCCCAGCGCGAAGCGACACCTCTGTAGAAAATTACAGACGCGAATCCAGACTGGACTAAAGCGATCAGATGAGCGGCGAGTCCGGCGAAAGCGAGTAAGTGGTCCGGCCTGTAATTTTCTCCCAGGAGGACAGGGGAGAACCCCACCACGCCGATCCGGAGCACCCCAGGACCAAGTTAACAACGTAATCCCGTCCGAATGTAATCAGCGTACAGCGTAATTGCAGTCCTCGTAGTCGTAGTTAGCAGTACGTGATTGTTAGAGAAACAAAAACAGTTCAGTATCACACACCACCACCACCTAAATCCAATTTTCTTTATGTTTTTTTTTTGTTCGTTTGTTTTTCTTTCTTTTTTTCTGCAGATGTGGGCAATATGGGTGTTTTTCTTCTTCTTTTTTTCCTGGAACATAAAACAACTCCGAATGCGTTTTTGGAGATATTTCGAGAACATCACACACACACTCACCTAAATGAACTGAAGCCTGAACCCACATCCCTTGGATTTATCTTTTGTTTTGTTTTGTTTTTTTTTTTTGATCGCCCTTCTGTCTTCTTTTCTCCCACAGGTAAATTGTTTCTTCTCATTTCCTCATCCGTGACTTTACCGTGGCGCTGTTTTCGAAACGTGTCCCTATCATCACCGCAGCGATGTTTACATCATGTTTACCTCAGCAGCCGTTGCCCGTTCTGCTTCGCCGCACGATGTGACGCATCTATTTACAGTCAGCCCGTCAAGGCGACGTTCCTCCTGCAGTCTTTCTCCATTCAGAGGAGATGTGTGATTATAGAAGGGACCAGGAACACTTCAGGACCTTAATACTGTTTAGAATTACCACCGGTGATGTGGGGACACTCAGCTCCAGTCAGCACACACACACACACACACACACACACACACATATATATATATATATATATATATCCCTATATAATGCTGTGTAATATATAATTGTGTGTGTGTGTTTCAAGTGGCGAGAGGAAACACAGGGAAGCAGCCAGGGAATACAGGCAGCTGTTTGTTTGTGTGTTTGTAGAGCAAGGGGCAGAGAGAGAGGAGGAATGGAGACAACCGATAAGACGAAGTCCTTGGGAAGAGATGTGGAAGGAGAGTCGAGGCAAAAAAATACAAGATGAAAAATATTTTTGTGATTTTGGTGAAAGCCAGGCAAAGATGCATCCTCAAGAGAAGAAATGCCCTCAGTATGCCACAGCATCTCTGTATGATCTGTACAGCTAGTCCTCACGTTACGGTGGAGATGCGTTCCGCTATACGCATTGTAAGTGGAAAATATCGTATGTCAAATGTCATAGGCCATTGCTTAGCCTAGCTTAGGTAGCTTAGCGTACCTTACCCAGGAGTTTCTTCCTGTAGGAGACATGCTGGGCGTTTAGAAGACATGCTTTTGAATTAAAATGAGCTCTTGAAGCGCATAAAAACACGCGGTAACGCACTGGACGGTACGCCGATACACAAGGGAACTCCGTGAGTCGCGGGAGAGAGCGTGGAATCACACAAGGCGAGTGACGCGTACATCCGGGCGTTGTCCACGTACTTCCCGGTTTCGTGCGCATACATCCGGGCGTCGTCCGGTGTTGTGCCAAGCTGCCAGCGATGCCTGCACGCGAATCTTAAATGTTTTCTTAATATTTTACAACGTATCGCGATTGTCGTCGTAACTTCGAAACATCGTAAGTCTGGCCAGCGGAACTCGGGGAGCACTTGTATTTCATATACATATACAGTCAGCGCCATGTTTATTGCCATAGACAGAGTCAGATTTAGAATTATTGGCACCCTGGGGATTAAAAAAAAATCATAGCATCGAAAAGTGTATTTGCTGTTAAGGATGATGAATGATTCTGTTGTTATTACAGATGTCTTTGGTTCTGACAGTCGTACTCTCAATAAGTTTTTCTTGTTTCTCGTGTTTTTTTTAACTTGTTCTTATTTTAAGTGTATCAGTACTGCTGTGTTGCTGGCTGTTCTTTTTGTTTTTGACATCATAACGTTTCCTGAGATATTTTTCTGTTTTGTCATATCACCCACCTCCTATGATAAGCTCATCTGACAGATTCTACCTGAACAGGGAATTTCCCAAAACTGACTGCTTTTACTCTCCCAAAAAGCGCATCTTGTAACGTAATTAACATTCATGTGTTAATAAGAAAGAAGAATGGTTCCCAGCTCAGTCTGGTTCTTCTCTCTTGGTAATTTGTTTGTTCCTCAGCTCTCTGCTCTCTCTCTCTCTCTCTCTCTCTCTCTCTCTCTCCCTCCCCTGAGTCACCAAGTTTTCTTGATGTTTTTCTCTTTCATTATTTTTTTTCCCTCTCCCCAATTTAGTCACCTGCCAAATTCCCACTCAGCCAGCTCTTCCAGTCATACGACAGCTACCAACCGGGGTAACACATGCTTCCTCTGAGACATATGCGAATCCAGTCAACAACATCTGTTTCAACTGCTGCGTCACAGGGCAGCGTAATGCGTGCTATCTACCTCCTTCCACATACGCGAGTTCAAAGACTTCCTTGATTGGCTAGTGTCCCTGTGATTGACAAGTGAGAGAGCACGTCATGCGATTTCCCCCAGGAAAATACGCCCTAGCATGATTTTTCTGGATGCTCATGATATGATATAAGAGCTACTTCAAACATAAGCCCTAGTACCAATCCCAAGCAGGTGCCTGGGTATAATACAGTCGAACCCCCGCAAAGTCGCGGTTCAGATTTCGCGGCCTCGGTCGTTCGTGGATGTTTTTTTTTTTTTTATAGAACCAAACTAATAATTGTCTGCGGAAACCGTAGATATAATAATAATTTAAAATTAAATTTTTTTTTTGCGTCATGCATTTAGCGCTAAATCATTGAGAAAAATCTAATTTACTAATTTTGTAGCGTGCATATTAACATAAATTCAGCTAAAGAGGAGTACTCATGACAGTTTACCGCGTGGAGCTAACCCTGCGCGTACCAAAGAAAACCACAGTGTGTACCAAAGAAAACGCGCTTGCATGAATTAAAGTACAGTACATACAGGGGGAACATCGCTGTTTTACATTAATTGCTCATGGAGGAATAAGACATCCCCTGAAAATAATCCCTAACGCCTCTTTTGGAGCAAAAATGAATATAAGACCCTGTCGTATTTTCAGGGGGGAAACGGTATCTCCTCCTGCACCTCCAGTTCCCGTCCACGGACGGCTGCGTTATCGTCGTAATCGCATCTTGCGAATTGTTAATATCACCCAAAACACGATTGATGATGCGGCACGTGGATCCAGTCGAGCTCTAGACAGAATCGAACAACAGATGTGGAAGTGAAACATGCACTCAGCAGCTCGCACATTAGGTTAGACTTGTTAGGAATTTTAATGACAGCAGGGTTGCTCATCTCTCTCATCTGAGTATAGACCTTTCCCCCCTTTTATAGTCTCTTAGCTCCCGTGTCATCTCGCTCTTTCTCTTTTCCCTCTCTGCCCTCTTTGCACCTCCATCAGTCCCCCTGACCGTATCCCTGCTGCCAGGAGCCACTAATGCACAGTAATGTAGCACCTACTCAACACACTCACCTACACACACACACACTCAGCCTTTTTTTTTTTTTTTTTTTTAAATAGGCACTTGTACTAACAGAATCTAGACAAGTAGATCAGTAGATTTGGCTCTCCAGTCATTCCTGCAGAAGGACCCAAAGAAGATTAAGGAGCATGAGACGTTTCGGGCATGTAACGAGCATGCTGTCCAATCGCTGGGCTTCGCAGGCGTGACTATGTTCACACACACAGTTCGCACTAGCTAAACGTGTTCTGTTTAATTGACTAAGCAGGTGTTTTTGTGTAGACCGATTTACAAGAGAAACTCAAACAAACAAACAAAACAAAAAGAAAAACGTTAAAAAGAACGTAGCTAGTTAGATCAATCTACAATACTATATCGCGGTTCACATTCCGCGTCCCCGGCTATGCGTGTATTTTTATTTAGATATATAATTTTTAAAAATTTTTTTTTTTTTTGCGGATTTTCCGGTATGATAAAATATAAACCTGAAGTAAAATGGAGTAAAATATGAATAATATATAAAATACAGTACAGTGTAGATCATGTTTACACAAGAGACAAAGAACACGTAGCGTTGTTTAGGAAATTAGCATCGTTGGGGATACTGAAAATAAATATGGCCGGAGGAACGAGTCTGGCCAATCGGAATGCTCTGTTCATTAAACTTGGTTGTGATTGGCTGCTGGCTACGACGAGTACGGTTGGGGAGAAGCACCCAGCATTCGCCAACATCCCAGTCCTTCGCCCGTCGCAGGACTCGCTATAAATGTGATGTTTCTACGAATTCGACCTGAAATTCACCTCGCTATATGCTCGCAAATGTTTTCTTTATGCGTTTAATTGTGTCTAGAAAGTGTTTAACGAGTGTGGGAGGATCATTTAGGGCTTAAACTATTTAAAAAAAAAAAAAGGAGCATTTAGGAGTGGCGTCCGTGTATCGCGGATTTTCATCTTTCGCAGGAAGTTTTGGAACGTAGCCCCCGCGAAAGACGGGGGTTTACTGTACAATGATGGGTCACTAATGCTTCCATTTCCGTGTGCGTTAGATATCACACACTCCGGCTCCACCGACACAGTGCTGGTGACAGATCCAGTGCTGGTTCTTGTTCACTCAATTTCAAAGCCAGAGCGTTGCGTAATCCGACGTGGGAGTTTCATAATGCGCGGCATAAAAAAAGTAATAACAACCTTGGAAGAACTTATAAGCACTCGTTCTGTCCGCCTCCAGCTCCTCTAACGAACGTGCTGGTGGTGTTGCGGGAGGTGGGGAAGTCCTCAGCAGCTCTGACTCCATGTTGGTTTCGACGCGACAGGCAGATTCCAATCGGCGGAATATGCAGTATGGAAGAAACATCCGCCTGACTGAAAGTGCGTTTCTGTTTCTTGTTGTCTTTAAACTGTTGTCTGAGTGTGTACAGCTGTTTGGAAGAAGCCTTTGTTCATGTTAGCGTTAGCATTACGGACACGTACTAGTCCGTTGGGTTTGTTATGAGCAAGTTCGTCTTGTCGTTTTTCTGTGTTTGGGGTTACAATAGTAACCATTTGGTAATGATCTTTGATTAAATGGTGTGTGAATAACTTCAAAGGTACAGTATGAGTTGTCACGGTGATGATGGGGCGATTCTGTAAGCATAAAGGAGCTGGGCGTTTACCGTCGGTGTGACGTTGACAGAAGCAGAATCATTTTGTTGGACGAAGAAGAGCGTCTTGCGATGGAACGGTGAACAGAACTGTTTTAGTAAGCTAGCTTTATGAACCGCTAACATGAACGACTAGCTATAAAGTAGCTTTACTGACGACGAGTTGTCGAGAACCACAAAGAATCTTAAGTAATAATGCACACGCTAGCTTCAATAACCAGGGCTGTGTTCCAATATCCATACTTTCATGAGTATACTTGCAGGTAGTACAGTGTCCGCACTTACTAAGTGAACAGATTTCAGGAGGTAAGTGTTGTTCCAAATTGCCTACCCCATGCTGCACTTACCGGAAATTACGATCACGCCTGCCGCCGCGGCTCGTCATCCCGCCAAAAATCATCCCCGACTTTGAACA
>JAQMCW010162927.1:0-11569 GCA_030068335.1 Chrysichthys cranchii
TGTGTGTGTGTGTGTGTGTGTGTGTGTGTGTGTGTGTGTGTGTGTGTGTGTGTGTGTGTGTGTGTGTGTGATCCTGAACCCCAGGTTAGGAGAGTTGGGTGTGGGGCTAGCAACCTCACCCTGTAAAATGCACTCAGCTATGGAGATGTCAACTGAACCCCATGGGGACATACATTTTTCTCTTTAAAATTCTTTGATCCTATGGGAGCACTTTAACACTAACCACCTGTCAAGTTAAATTGGTTTATGATTATCACTTCAAACAGTTTACCTTTGACCCCACCTGTCACATTAATATGATTGATGACTTGACCTTTGACCCCACCTGTCAAATTAAGACAGGTATTTTATTAAAAATCCCCTTTGATACACGAGTGCTTTAGATTACAAGCGCGTCTCTGGAACGAATTATCCTCGCAATCCAAGGTTCTACTGTGTGTGTGTGTGTGTGTGTGTGTGTGTATATATATATATATATATAAAATGAAATGATGGGTCTAGTTAATATTACCTTAGTATATTTCATTTCATTCATTTGGCAGACGCCCTTATACAGAGCGACGTACATTTGTGTCATTTTATGCAGCTGAGCGGTTGAAGATTAAGGGCCTTGCTCAAGGGCCCAGCGGTAGCAGCTTGGGGGTAGGATTGGAACTCGCGACCTTCCGATCAGTAGTCCAACGTCTTACCCCTGAACTACCACCGTCCCCGTATTTGAACTAAACATGGTATTTGAGATTGACATTCATGAATGATTTCCTTATAATTCCATTCATATTCAGGTTCATAGTACAACCTGCAGCAACATTTCAAAATAGTGCTGCAAAATCAATCAATAAAATTATAATAATTATTTATAATTATGTAATATTAATAATATTAATGTAATATTAATTAAGAATTTAAAAAAAAGAAATCATGCATTTGTCTCACAATTCCTTTGTAAATTAACTTGCATGGTCAAGTAAGCACCACTTGTAATATAAGTAAACCCCTAGTTTGGGACCCCCTGCAATAACATCTCTTTTCACTTCAAAGAAAAAAAATGAGACTGTATATGTTGTATGAATAAAACTATGTCTACAACTGAACATGACAGTGATACGTGCTTTTTGAAAATCCCACTCCAGAATTAGTCCCTTTGCTGTTATGGTAAGCTCTATTTTTCTTGTAAAGGCTTTTCACTAGATTGTGGAGTTATGGGGATTTGTTCCCATTCAGTCACAAGAGCATTAGTGAGGTTGGGCACTGAAGTCAAGTGAGGAGGCCTGGGGTGCAGTCGGTGTTTCAGTTCATTTCAAAGGGGATTGAGGTCAGGGCTCTGCGCAGGACACTTGCTTCCTTATAGTTTTTTAATCCACATGCTTTCCTCTCAACAGTGTCCTATATCCAGTTCCACCCTGATTCCTCATTCTCCCACAGGTGCAGGTGAGGACCGATTTTCTCTGTTTATGTAAGCCTTTGTATTTGTTGGATCCCAGCCTCTATTAATCAGATGTGTGAACTTGTTAGGCTCCAGTGCTTTTGATGATACTTCAATTCATACTCAGGAGATTTCTGTCTTCACTCCTCCTACAAGGTACTGTAATCGCTCTATCACTCCCTCTGTCTTTATAATGCTTCTTTATAAAATAACATGACATTATGCGAACTTGAATGATTTAATTTAATCTTTAGGAAGAAGAGAGCACTGGGCCCGAGTCAACAGAACACAGAGAAGAAGAAAGCCAGGCGTAAAGAATTTGACAACATACCAGACAGTCCATCAACATCCACAGCTTTACCAGAGGCTTGTTTACCTGCTATGTTTAGCCAAGATAATAAAGCAGAAATGAAAGAAATTAAAACAGCACTAAAGAGAAACAGCAATGATGTGAGTGATAAGAGCACAGTGGTGAAGGAGCCGAGCAATCAAATCACACAGACCAGCTCTGAGAACCAGCAGAACTGTGAAGTTCAGTACTTGCAGGCCAAGGAGGAGATAAAACAGCTCCATCATAAGGTGAGAGAGCAAGAAATAATAGATGAAGGAGAACTGCAACCTACATAAACTAAATAAACCAAAATCAATTACAATTATAGTGATGTGAAGTGAGTTTGTTTCTTGTCCTGTTACAGCAGTTATGATCTTGTCCCTTGTTTTTGTACAAAATTCTCACACACAGCTGGACAGGTTAGAAGATGAGAAGTGCAATTTGTTGACCAGTTGTGAGAGCCTGAAGAAAGAATTAGAGGAAATAAAGAGAGAACGCGAAAAGGTGAAGATAAGTGTAGAACATCGAGTGGTCCTGACAGATATTCCTGCATTAGAAAGTGCAGCTATTTCAACAGAAGTCTCCAACTCAGGAAGAAGAGACTCACATTTTGGGACACAGCAGCATGAGACACAGGATAGGCCAGAAAGTGGACAAGGAAACAGTAACACACAGACGCACAGGTAAGATCTCTATTCTGGAAATATGCAGGTCAGCCCAATACCAATATAATCTGTATTATATTTCTTTATGATGATATAGTTTGTGCAGTTTCTATAAAAGCATACAGTGGATTATCTGGCAGATGAGACAGAAGCTATAGTCCTGACCTGCCCTGTAACACAATAACTCACATAGTTTCTCTTTTTTTCAGCGTCATGTTAAGAGAACTCAGACGAAGAGTGGCACGTCTTCTGGTCATTGTTGTTCCTGATCTGGACCTTCAGCAGATGAACTATGATTGTGAAGTCATTGATCAGATTCTTGCTCAAGTTTTAACTGAGATCTCCCCAACAATGGCAGCCTCTACATAAAAACGGTGGTTGGTTAATGTAAAAATAAGTACATGTACAAATTTCTAATATGCCTGACTCTTATACTGTTTTATATCTCTTATATATATATAAAATACATTTTCTGCTCTTGTTTCCAGTGCAATTGGTAACCAAAAAAAAAAAACACTTTCCCCTTTATTTACCTTTGTTTCTCTTTTCTTTTCTTTTTTGTATTTAAAATTAAATGATTATATGACTTTTTTTATATAGGCATGTATAAACTATTTGTTTTTAGGTGGTGGTAATATAATCAGCTCCTGTGTAGGCTTAAATGCTTCCAGTGTATCTATTTCCATTTTCTTTTGAATCAGTTGTTTTCAAATTCTGTGTATAAAATGAATCCTGTCAAAACTGACTAATATGTAGGCGCTATATAGTTAGTTTGCTTGTATTATGCAACACAGTTATAATCCTCTCATCTACGGATACCGCATTAATGGATATCAGATGCAACAGACAACATCCGCTGGTCTGAATACATAATCCATTAGCCAGAATGTGTGGTATGAAAATTAAAAAATGCCGGGTGTTGCGATCTGATTCCTGTAGTTCAGCAATTGACCGCTAGGTGGCGGTGGCATGTGTGATACTAGTTGTTTACAAGCGTCAGTTGGGCTGTGGTTGTTGTGAAGCTATACTTTTTTTTCAGCCATTGTTTGGTGTTTTTCATTGTTTTTCTTCCAAGGGCCATCATTATGCCACCCAAAGATAAGTCTAGTGGTAAAAGAAAGCATGTCAGTCTTTGTACTGGCCAGAAATTAGAGCTCATTAAGAAGTCTAGTGTTTCTGTCTCCCGTATGAACATACACAAGGTAAATGATAGTTACAATTGTATTTACATTAGTATTTAATGTACTTATCTTTTTATGCTGGTCGTTATTCTGCTTGTCATGTATACAGTACTTGGGTAGCACTTTTATGGACCTTAGTGGTGTTTTTCCTCATATTTCCACTATTTTAGTCCCTCCACAGACACACCCTTCACATCATCGGACTATTCACATCAGCGGAAAACCTCTCCCCCCAATTAGTTCGTTAATGAAAGGATCGGCTGTATATTACACACATCAATGCCCTGATTAAGATAAATAAAATTGTATCCAAATAAAGTATACTAACATGTATGTTGAGCAGCTAGTGGGCACATTGTAGAACATTTAAGAAGAATAATTATGTGAATACAGGGGAAGAAACATATCACAGGGATTTTTGTGCATTCTAGGTAGCACTGACAAGCTCTCAGAAAGATGACCAAATGATTAAATGTGGGCTAAAGCTTAAGTCACATAAAAGAAAAACTACTATATATATCAAAATATTTCATAAACAAAAGTTTTTTTTTATTTCTACTTATTATAGCTTTAAAAATTAGATAGACCATATATTCAAATGCAATTGAGTATATTACTGATTTGCAGAGAAAACAGTACTTTTCTTTGTTACACTGTATGTGTTTTGAAGTGCAATAAAAAACTTGTGTACACCCACCTTCACATATCATCTGTTCTCTTATCCTTTATCATCAGCATGTTTTTTCTTGTATGTTTAGAAAATGGTAGCATGTGGTTGTCTGGTACAACATGAGCAAGTGTCTAGTACAAATTTTTAAACAGATCGCAAAGGACAGAATTCATTGCCTGATTTTTTTTGGGTCTATTTCTACACAGGTGGCACGGCCAGTTGTGAGTCATTCAATTTGATAGCACTTTTTTGGTAAGAAATGTAGCTCAAATCAACTCAGGTCCAACAGCTGATAAAATTATTTTTATTAAAGAATGTGTTACTCTTTATTTAATCTGTGCAGTAATAAGAAAATGAACTTGAACTCGAGTGTGTGATGGCCATTTGCTAAACTTTTGAAAGTCAGTTGGTTTATTCTTGCTCTTTACTGAACGTGTAATGTACATGCTTGAAGAGTCCTGAAAGGCACAGGCCTAGGCTAAATACTGCACAGAATGAGTTTTCCTTCAGCTTTTTCTTTCACTGTAGAAGAATTCCTGCCCAATGTAGCAAGACACATGAGTAAATGAATGTGATTTACTTCTTTTCAGCTTCAGAGCTCATGGTCAGGTATGTGGGGTGTTATTGGACACATGTGCAGTGTTTATCACACAAAGGGCATAGTACAGAAAAGGCAGGCAAGCTCATAATCAAGAAACCAGCAAAATTCAATTGAGGCACAAATCCGAATATCAGAGGCAGGACACAACACGCACAAAACCAGAAAGCCAAGATAATACAAAGGTAATACAAGAAGGTTTAGCAATAGCAGATGACAAAGTGGCAAAATAAGGGCCGGTTCACATGAAGCCCCCAAATAAGCACTGAAAGCATGAGCATGTACCTTACATCTTACTGAAGGCTGGTGTTTAGGATGTGCAGCTCTCGTGGTTAAAGATGTGTGGATGCGTAACTGGAAGACAGTTTAGGTAGTTGTATGGGGTTAAGGAAGCTGTCACAACAGTTGTGTGTGTAAAGTAAAGATGCATGCATATTAATCTATAGTTGTGTATAAATAAAATATTTGTAAACTATTGAACAAATCAAATCACACATAAAATATGTTGTGTGTATTTTATGTCAGAATACTATAACATACATTTCAAATATGAAATGTAATTTTACAATTGTGGTTTCTTCATTATGAATATGAATTTACACCCGTGACTCTACGGTCAAAAATGCATCACGGGGTCACAGGCATTATGTATTGAGCAGAAGATACATCAGTTCCACAGACTGCACTAATGTTTCACAAATCACACATGCATGAGAAAGTCCACATATAGTGAGTGCTATCGGTCTCAATCGGAACCAGTTACGCATCATCAAGCTTCCGTGCATGTAGGGATTTGTGGTGCTGGCTTGTAGTTTGGTGGCATGAACCTGGGAGCATGTGCTGCAAGGAAGGAATCCATGACAGCTCCCACATGTTTTGTTGTTAACACCTGTTGTTTTAATTTCCATTTTATTTCTATTTATATTCTAACATACCCAATCCAGATGTTAAAATTTTTGATGCTTTATTTCGGCAACTGTGCTAAATTATGGTTTACTCCCAAAAATGAACTATACAGTAGTCATCTGATTGTAGGCTGCAATGTACTGTGCAGAAACCTACACAAATAGGCACCTAACACTGTGTGTCAATGAAAGAATGAAAGAAAGACTTTTTTTTCAATTTTTATCATTTCTATAGCGCTTTGTATAATGTAGCAGTACATTTTGCAAAATAACACATTTAAAATTATAATCCCAGCTGTACTTTTTATAGATATGGATTGTTAATTCATTGCCCTGCACATTTAATTTGAAATGTGACAACTTCGCTATGGCATCAGTATAAACAATTTAGTTATTTAATGATAAAATAAGTGAATTTTATTTAGTAAAATTGTTTGACTTAAACAACTGAAGCATACCTCTCAGGTAACTTTGCTTTCGATAGGATAACTTTTACTGTCATTTCATAAAAAGCAGAAGGGGGTGTGATGGTTGTTGTTCAGGCAAAAACAATTAGCAGTAGCTGTGTGGTGGATCTTCTAAAGTCTAGAAGGAGTGTGTATACAAAACATATCTGCAATGTAATAGTGGAGCAGTCCATTTAAAGTTTAAAAAACCAACAACCAAACCTTGCTACAGAATTTTGAACTAAGTGTAGGTGTGCAATAGATAACTGGCTGATCTCAGTATACTTTTTTTTTTAGCTTGTGATAAAAGAAACAGTTTGATTTTGCTGAAACTGCTTTTAACAAATGCATTGATTTGATTTTAAAATTTTAGCTGTAGATTAAAATGGAGTCTACATCCAGCATTACACCAAATGAATTATTAAGCAATTTCACTCTCACAGACAAACTTCAAGTGTCAGAATACTATCATGAGCGTTTTGTTGGAGTTGTGGTGCACTCCCATCATCTTGATTGCTTGGTGGTCAGGATAGCAATCTTAAGTCAATCTTTTTCCTGTCTTGATATTCCAGTAAAATCAACTGTGATTAATGTTATCGTATGTTTTTAGACTTGGCTCATGCTAATGTGAACATTCTCAACAACTAAAGGGAAGCTCTCTCTAGCACCGCACAGGAAGCAGCAAAACAGATACAGGAACATCTCTGGCAGGCTGAAAGAAATGGAGATGACTCTGGAGAGGCTTTGGTATTTTTTCAAAATTATAGTCTGTGACTATGAGTATTGACACATTGTGTTTGGATGTGAGAGGTTGCCAGACTTTAGTCTTTTACAAGTATTTTGGTCTTTTCTGTTTATCGCAAGATTGAGTCCCTAGTGGCACAACAGAAAAGTGTTTGTCCTGTCAATCAGAACCCATGAGTTTGAATTCTGATGATACTTTAGTCATTTGTAGCCTGAAACTTCTACTTTGTCATGTGAGACTAGCTAACTGTGAGTTTGCATGTACTCTGGGTTTCCCCCCACAGTTCAAAGACATGCACAGAGGGGATGAGGCTAATTGGCTACTCTAAATTGCATGTAGGTGTAAATGTGAGTGTGAATGGTTGTCTGTCTCTGGGTGTTGGCCATTCGGTGGGTTGGTGACCTGCCCAGGGTGTACCCCGTCTCTTACCTGAAGTCAGCTGGGATTGGCTCCAGCTTTCCCCTGCAACCCTGAACAGGATTAAGCAGTAGAAAATGAGTAAATGAGTGAGTGAGTGATCTTAAAACATCATGAAACTTTGCCAAAGGCATATTCTGAAATTTAAATAAATAATTTATCATTTAAATAAATCTAAATCTTGAAAAAGGATTCCTCTTTTGGCATGTGATGATTTCCATACCTGTGTTTTATTAAGTGGCAGGGTAAATGTTCACCTTTTAGCAGTCTTTGTGTTTCATGGTACTTTATTATCATATTGTTTTCCTCCTAAAGATTAGTCCGCAGTTCCTGCACTCAAACTCCACTAGTCACACCTGGCCCTTCAGTGCTATAGTAGAACAGATTGGTGAGTCAAAACTGCTTCTTTATTCGTTTGGTCTTTCCTTCATTCAACACATATTTTCATTAAACCTTGAAATTTAAAACTACCTTCCCCATTTTGAACTTCAGGCAATATTTTGGCTGTTGGTAGGTCTAGAGCAGTGTTTCCCAACCATTTTTGAGCCACGGCACACTTTTTGTGTCAGAAAAAAACGACGGCACACCGGGGGGGGGGGATCGGCGATCAACTGTTGCGAAAGGGGTGGGTGGGCTATTGGCGTTCAAATGTTACGGGGGGGGGTTTCACATGGCACACCTGATGACCTCTCACGGCACACTGTGTGCCGCGGTTGAAAAACACTGATCTAGAGATTAACACTCAGGGAAAATGTACAATACGCAGACAATGATGAAATAAAAATACTTTTGCAACTGAATGCAGAAGAGATGGTCATTTGTGTGAGCATATGTATGTACGCATAAAAGCATAAAATTCTCTCTAGATGTGACGAAGGAATAATAAGTGACCAAACCTATTTTAGGGTAAGGCTCTCTAAGATCTAATCTCTAAGGCTATGTTCACACTGCCATGCTGAAGTGACATATTTTTTTTTTGCCTTAATGTTACACAGACCTGATCTTTTCAGGGTTGTGTGGACACACATATACAATCTTTGCAAAACAGATTTGTTTTACTTTAATATGTGGTCCTAAAATCTGATACATATCTGATATGTGGCTACGCAACATGAATGAGAACACACAAATTGGAATTTATGTGGATTTTCATATATGCATGTGCTGAGCACCATCGTCATCCACTAGCAGTGCTCTTACGAGTTGTGCTACCTATTGTTGCAGCGAATCGCTTCTCCGAAGACGTCTTTTCGCTTAAAAATAAAGTCAAAGTCAGAAAATGTCTTTCAGGTATTTATTTGGCTCACAGCAGACAAAGACAAGACATGCTGATCCTCTCAAGTGCTATGCACAAGTGAGAACATTTTACAGTCAGAAATGCGCTTCTTTTATACAGTGTATCAACCTATCCCGTTCGCCTTATCTGCATTATCTGCATTATTCTCAAAACATATCTGCATTATTCTTAAAACAACCAGTTCGCCACCATTATTTCCTAACCCAAATACTCACATCCTGAGGGCCCATGTTTCGTCAGCATTATTTCTTAGCCCAGACTTTATGCCCTGGAGGGCTTACTGCCCCCTTGTGTTTCTTTCAATTGTTAGGCCTTATTAATTAAATGTTAAATCTAAATCTAAATGTTGCGCTCTAAATGTTTAGAGTATATGCCTATTGGCCACGCCCCTGTGATTACTATTGGCTTTTGCTTAGAAAGGGGTTGTACCTATTAGGAATCTTCCCGAACTGAACAGTGAGCACTGCACCGTCTTTCCGCGTGCCTTGAAATGGGTACAATTTAAAGGTGTGCTCCGTGTGGCTCTTCCAAACGCGGCGCGTTCAGTTCAGGAAGATTCCGGACAGTACCAGTAAACGCACACTGTGATGCCTCCTCCCTTCCTCAATTCAGAATGTTTCAAGCTGCTGGTGTTTCTTGGACACAGTCCTGGCGTTTTCTGGTGTAACTTGCCGACATTTGAGTCGAGGAAATTGTTGCTGGAGGCGGAGCATTATTCAAAGCGGCCCGAACACCGGCAGCGACAGCTCTTTCTAGCTACACCCCTTTCTAAGCAAAAGCCAATAGTAATCACAGGGGCGTGGCAATTAGCATATACTCTAAACATTTAGATTTAACATTTCGATTTAGATCTAACATTTCGATTTAGATCTAACATTTAGATTTAGATTTAACATTTAGATCTAACATTTAGATTTAGATTTAACATTTAGATTTAGATTTAACATTTAGATTTAACATTTAGAGTTAGATTTAACATTTAGATTTAACATTTAGAGTTAGATTTAACATTTACTGTAGATGTAACATTTAGATTTAGATTTAACATTTAGGTTTAACATTTAACATATATACTGCAAGAATTATTATGAGGAAGTTTAACACTGTCTTTTGAACGTTTTTATCTCTAAATGTAGTAAAATTGTGCTAAAAGTGCTCAATGATGGAAAATATGACACCTAGAAAACTGTTAAACTGTTTTTACAAACGGTGCCCCATAGACCTACATATAAATTAATGGGGTTTGCTTCTTTTCCACTTCAGAAATAACTCACAAATATTAGCCCCCCCCATCCTAAAGAACTGCTATCTTAATTTTACTTCTATTCAAAATCGATTAAATGAAGATTAAATTTAAGGTTGAATTAATAGTGGTTAGGGCTGGATATAAACTATGCAATTTCAGTATCTGATTGAAGTCTGCCATCTGCTGCCACCTAACATGATATGTATATAAAGAATGCAGAATTATCCACTCTCTGTTGTAAGCTACAAGGGGTGGAGTATCCCTGAAGTCTTTCCTGTATTTAAAAACAGCAGAAGAGTCTTCTGCTCCTTCATATGAAGCTCACTTTGGAACTGTAGCCAGCAGTTATACATAAAGATGACAGCAAAAAATGAGAGAGGAATACCTTTAAGCTCGGTAAGTACTTACAGGCTATAACCCAGATAAACAATAACCAGCTATCTTGTATTATAACTGTTGTAGAAAGTCGACGGACAGAAATTAAATCAAAGCAAAAAGATTTTTTTAGGATGTTTAATCAGTTCAAAGAAAACAAATCTCTTTATTTTTCCCGTTTTTAATTAATTTTATCAAACGCCCTAAATCACACTACTACAAACCAATGCGCAGGTGGATGCCCTATTCATTGTTTCTATGTACTTGTAATAAAAGTTAACTATTCCTACTTCACATGCTTACTTGGGCTCTGTTATTGTCTCTAACACTTTAAACTGCTCTGATGAACATTCTGCTAATGATTTTTTAATGTGCGCACTGCAAATGAGCAGGAGTCAAGTTTGTGTGTTAAGTTTTAATGGTTCTTACTTCTATATTATTATTCTTATTGTTTTTAGTCGCACGCTGAGCTTTATTATACATTGGGTCGGGACTTCCTTGTTTATCTAATACAATAATATGCCAACACACAAGACTAAGTCTCGGGGACTAGAGGTTTACTTATAGATAAGTTTACTTATAGATAAGACTTATAGATAAGTTTTATATATTTTGCTTCTTTTTAACATAATATTAACCAGCATTTGCCAATTCTAGCTTTTTGTTACTTAAGTTTTACTTACCATCAGTACTTTGTTTTAATATCTGCACTGAAAACCAGATCTTACCGTTAGCTCAGGAAGCACATAGACTATTTCAGTCCCACTCACATGCTGGCAGTCCTTGGACATTACAATTTTTCAACTATTTTATTAGTTTTAATTTTAGACTTCTTTTAATGGGGTGCTATTATCTCACGTGCGCAGACTACACGTCTGTGTCTCTCTCTCTCTCTCTCTCTCTTGAATTGCTGCCAGCTCTTTACTTCCCTTAAAAGTATCAGCATTTTAATAAGTTAATATGATGCTGTACCATCAGATTGGTTTATGAATTCAGCAAACTTTATGTTTGGCTCGGTGCCAAATACACAATTAACACAATAACTCTGCTGGCTTTCCCAAACATATTCAACTGTGATTATCTTCTTCTGCTTCTTAGATCAACCCAATCACAATAGTTACACATTAACTCTCAACTCCATATTCAACAAACCTTTTTCCTCTTCCCTCTGTTCCCAATACACACACTGATACACCTGTCCCAAACGCGCGCACACACACACACACACACACAGTTGCCAGTCACACACACAGGCGCATTTCCTCAAAAC
>JAQMCW010162946.1:0-11567 GCA_030068335.1 Chrysichthys cranchii
TCTATTTAAAATTGATATTACACAACACGTTTTTTTTTTTTTTTTTTTTTAAATCCTGAGGTACTTTTTGCTAAATGCATTTTATCTCCAAGCATTAGGCGTGTCCTGGTCACCCAGATTGAATCCCTGCTTGTTGTAATGCATGAGTTTGGCCACTAGATGATGCTCTGACACTGCTGTGCGTTCATATTCACTTGGGTTGGCTTTCATACTTTAGTGCTCAATGCTTTAGTTGGTGAATCTTTGGTAATACTTTCTAATTCATCCTACACATGATGTACAGAATTAGATAGAAGATCCATACATGAGTTCCTGATTGCATTTGGTAATTCAGTGTCGTATAAAATACTGTACGTAACAGTTATTGTAGGAACAGGTCATCGTCGTACTGATGCGTTTATTAAAAAAAAGCGAGAGTTTGTTTACAGGTTTCTTTTAGAGAGTTGGTAAAATATATATGTTTAGAAAAAAAACACTTATGTCATGTAAGTTACAGAAGTCTTAAGTGCATGCTGTATAAAGGAAGTATTAATGGTGTCCATATTATTAATATAAGTCCAGAATGATTAGCATCCTGCAAAAGAATTAGGAAAAAATACTGTATACGGTAAACATTGTACACAGTGGTGTGTGTAATGAATGTAAAATTATGCAAAATAAAAAAATAATACAGGAGCAGTTTAAAATCCCATTAATAATAATTACTATAAAATATCAGGGATAAAAATCTGAATACACTGTCAACGCGTGAACATATACTGGATGTCAGACAAATACGTTCAGTGCTGTTATTTTCACCATGGAAAGTTAACTTCACTTCTGATTTATTTATAGGTTTGACAATAAATTGTTTTTTTTTTGTTTTGTTTTGTTTTTTTGCTGAGAACTTGTGTGTCTGTCTGTGTCTGTCTACCTGTCTGTGTTTGTGCCTGTGTGTCAGTGTGTTTATCTGTGCGTGCATCTGTCTGTCTGCGTTTGCCTGCCTGTGTGTCTGTCTCTGTCTGTGTGTCTGTGTGTCTCTGTCTGTGTGTGTGTGTCTGTGTGTGTGTGTCTGTGTTTGTGTCTCTGTCTGTGTCTGTCTGTGTGTGTGTGTGTCTGTCTGTCTGTGTGTGTCTGTCTGTCTGTGTGTGTCTGTCTGTGTGTGTGTGTCTGTCTGCATTTGTGTCTGTCTGTCTGCGTTTGTGTCTGTCTGTCTGTCTGTGTGTCTGTTTGTCTGCGTTTGTGTCTCTGTCTGTGTGTTTGTCTGTCTGTCTGTGTGTCTGTGTCTGTGCGTTCCTCTGTCTGTGCGTGCATCTGTCTGTCTGCCTGCCTGTTTCTGTCTATCTGTGTGTCTGTGTCTGTGCATGCATCTGTCTGTGTGTGTCTGTCTGTCTGTCTGCCTGTTTCTGTCTGTCTGTCTGCCTGTTTCTGTCTGTCTGTGTGTCTGTGTCTGTGCATGCATCTGTCTGTGTGTGTCTGTCTGTCTGTCTGCCTGTTTCTGTCTGTCTGCCTGCCTGTCTGTGTCTGTGCCTGTGTCTGTCTGGCTGTGTGTCTGCCTGTGTGTGCGTCTGTGTGTCTGTCTGGCTGTGTGTGTCTGCCTGTGTGTGCGGCTGTGTGTCTGTCTGGCTGTGTGTCTGTCTGTGTCTGTGCCTGTGTGTGCGTCTGTGTGTCTGTGTGGCTGCGTGTCTGTCTGTGTGTGTCTGCCTGTGTCTGTCTGTGCCTGTGTGTGCGTCTGTGTGTCTGTCTGGCTGTGTGTCTCTGTGTGTGTCTGTCTGTGTCTGTGCGTGCATCTGTCTGTCTGCCTGTTTCTGTCTGTCTGCCTGCCTGGACCATGTTTTTAATACATTGTGGGGCAGTATGTCCTCCCAACGTGATATAAGCCTGTTATTTTTATTATTTTTACTTTTTTTTTTTTTTTTTTTTTTTACATTTTTCTGTCCCCACAAGGGAAAACTCAATTTTACTCAAATCTGTGAAAACAATCAGAAAACATAAATAGCCAAGTATTTTGTCTTGTGGTTCAGGTTAGGAGTGAGTAACGGTTAGGGTTGTCAGGGTTTATGCCTGTAGATATGAATGCGAGGGCTTCACAAAGACATAAATACAAATGTGTGTGTGTGAGTGTGAGTGTGAGTGAGAGAGAGAGAGAGATTTATAACTCTTGGACTGTTTCATAAATTGTATGTGCAGAAAGGGCTCGTCACCCATCACATGCTCATACAGGGAGGTGAGGACGAAGATGATTCATTTAAACCCTGTGCAGTTAAAGAGTCATGATCAGATTTATACATGTTCTTGTTCACTCTGTGTGTGTGTGTGTGTGTGTGTGTGTGTTGGTGTGTGTGAGTCTGTGTGTGTGTGTGTGTGTGTGTGTGTCCAGTTAAATATAATATTGTTTGCAGACTCTGTAAAGATACTTAGGAAGGGAGATGTCATCGTTTCGTGTGTTGCTCCGTCAGTTCCTCGATCGGTAGCTGTTGTGTCCTGAAGATAGCTGGCAGGTGGGAGGGAGGTGACCAAATTGGGAAGAAATATAGTGAAATGCCCAAATAATATGTTATTTTGCTTTTTAAATGCTACACCACCTTCATCCGTCTCTGACTCAAAGGTGGAAAACTGTGATCCACATCCTATCCTATGAGGAGCATAAAACCCTCTGTCCTGGTGTGTCAAAATGTACATTTACTCCTAAGCAAATAACAATAACTTATTAGTTATTAAGGAGTGTGTTTATAGTATATAATATATACAGGTACTCCCCAAGTTACGATGGCCCGACGTTTTCGAAGTCACGATGATGATTGCGATGCGCTAAAAATCGTAAGATATTTAGAAAATATTTCAAACTCGCAGGCAGGCATCGTCGGCAGGCCGGCGTAACAGCGTATGACGTATGCGGGTGTTCGGACGATGCCGGGAAGTACGCAGGCGACACCTGGAAGGACGCGGACGATGCCCGAATCACTCGCCTCGTACGATGCCTCACTCTCTCCCACAACTCACGGAGTTACCCTGTGTATCAGTGTACTGTATATACCTGGATATAGTATTTGTTCCTATAGTAACAGCTTCTGTAGTAAGTATATTACACCGAGCAGTATATTGGAGTGATGAATTATTTGACGTAATTAATAAATGTAGACCCGTGACAAGTTAATACTAAATGCTTAAGCCTACACATAACAGATGGTGGGAAGCGTTGCTGCCTCACACCTCCAGGTTCCTGGGTTCGATCCTGAGCTGGGCTTTCTACAACTTCTCCACATATCCATGTGGGGTTCCTTCCATCTCCAAAAGCATGTCTGTTGATGGATTGCCCCAAGCTGTGAATGTATGTATTCCAGGGTGTATTCCCACCACACGACCACGTGCGACCACACACACACACACACACCCGTGTTCCTACAGTAGGCCCGAAGTCCAGAAGATTCCGTCCCAATTAAAGGCATAACAGACGAACCAACATGGAGCCAGTAGCTTATTTATAACTGTTACAGGATTTACACGTAGTGTAATGTCCACTCGGCATCATGCGACACTGATGCGTGAAACCTTAAAGCCTTATAATCCGTATCTCTGCGGTTTCACTTTAAAAGCATTGCATCGTGTGCATTACAGGGTGTACGTCCTCATCGATTCGGCTTTGGATTCCATTTGGACGGTCCGTCTCAGAGCTTTGACAGCTGGATGAGGTCATCTGAAGGTTCAGTTCTGTGTGTGTGTGTGTGTGTGTGTGTGTGTGTGTGTGTGTGTGTGTGTGTATGTGTGTGTTGTCTTAGTCATGGTTCCCCTTGATTGCATTACACCCCTCTGGCATCATCACAGGACAAGGTTAGACTCCAGATCCATTCGTAAGGGCTTCCATTATCCATGTTTTCTTTCAGTTCATGCTGAATCGAAGCTCTACACACACACACACACACACACAGATAAGAGGTTCACAGGGGTGTTATAAAGGAGGAGAGCAGGGAAGGAGGGGGATTTTTTGGAGATAGGACAGAGAGAGAGAGATGCACTATAACCTGCTTGCTTTTCAGGTAATACAGATGTTCTCATTCTGTGTAAGATCCTGCACTAATACTGTAACTGCATGCCATACTGTTAACAACAGTTCTTTATATATATTATATAATATTATAATTTAATACATTCCTAGAAAATGATTGTTTTACTTTCATGCTTTATCGCTGGACGTTCTTTGCTTCGGAGGGCTGATTCCAGATTTAAATCTTATTTTGGCCTCGAGGCCGAGTACTCCCAGTTGGTGCCGCAGGTGTATGCGATTGCTCTGCAGCTGTCCTGCGGTACCGGGTGTGTGTGTGTGTGTGTGTGTGTGTGTGTGTGTGTGTGTGTGTGCGCCATGGACAATACAGCCAGTCAGAAGGTTACTGGAAGGACATGGCTTCTATAATCCCTCTATCTCCTTCTTATTACCTTCATTTCAAACCTCTGTGTAATTTTCTTCTCTCTCTCTGTGGGCAGGAAGCAACATGAACAAGTTTGTACTAGTTTTGGTATGGATTGTGATGATTAACCTGCTTGTTTGTCCTCTATCCTTCACTGGTGAGAGTAAGATGGATATACTGTACTACAGACAAATCTGTTCTGTGATGCAGAAAAGACTATTTGTATCCCGTATCTGACCCGTTCGTCCAAAATTCCGAAATATGGACACCGGCGTGCCCTCGGATAAAACCGTTACTTCCTACTTGAGTGAAACAGCAGTTTAGCCTGAATACTCAACGTTTTGAGATGTTTCACCAGAAATCATGTGATTCATAAATCTCATAAATGCCCATGCGTTGTAATGCAGCACGGCACATGCCTTTGCTTCAGGTCTAGCTTTGCTCCTCTATATACACACACACACACACACACACACACAAACACATATGTACACATGTGCACACGTGCACACACACACAAATAATAAAAATACAGCATTTCTAGATGTAGGTGTATTTGATCTGTTTGGGCCAGTATATTGCTAATACACATTTATTCACATCGCAAATATTTGATCTAAATGCAGATATGAATCACTTTACTGGTATGTTCGTACTTCGACAGGCATTAGACAAATATAAAAATGTTATTTCCCAGCAAACTTTATAGAGTACCTAATGTTTCTGATCTTATTCAGCAACCTACACACCTCTGAATCTGATATATGTTGGACACTGAATTCTGCAGTGTGTGTGTGTGTGTGTGTGTGTGTGGTTTTTGGATAAGCGGTATATTTCCTGGAAACAAACGAGGTGATATTAAAAACGCTTCGCTGTGTATGTAGTTTGATCTGGATAGACACGATTACCTCACAGGGAGCAGCACAGGGATGGAGCGCTATTAAACATTCATCATTCTCGGTCAGCTGAATCAATAAGTGGGAAATGAAATTCAAGCGGCATCCTACAACGTGGTTCATTTATACAGATTAAATAGCGAGCAGCGGTATATATGTAATAAATGTAGCTTGGACTTTGGTGAGTGGGTAAAGATGCTTTGTGAGATGTTTGAGCACAAAAGCTGTGATCTACGAGAAGTCCTATTTCACGTACGCTTCTAGTTTTCTCTGAGCGATTTTTATTTATTTATTTATTTATTTATTTATTTATTTATTTCATTATTATTATTATTATTATTATTGATCGTGTAGAGGCATTAGGCCTGCCGGATCTATTGCAGAAACATCCATTCTGAACTTTTGGCTCGGTTTAGAGAGCATTATACAGTTGCAGGAAATTCTCTAATACAGTCTAAAGGTTTATGGGGAAATTTAATACGGAATACGACTCTGAGAAAGAGGATGGTCAGGTTGGGATGTTTACTGCAGTCATTAAGATCGCAGGGTGTGTTTGTTTTTCAATAATAATGCTAGTCAGACATTAATAACGATAACAGGCTTCTGAAAGGAATTGTTCAGGCTAATATTACTCGACACACGTTAGGATTACAACGTTATTACAACGTTATTATAAACTATACAAGGCAGAATCGAAAAGTAAAGGCAAAAGACTTTTTAACGGCTTTAACAGAAATAACCGTGAGAATTTGAACACATCACTTTTCCACGTGGTCCCCATGCGAGACGACGCATTTGCCGTATCGTTCATCGAGCTCCTGGATTCCCGCAGGGAAGAAGTTTTTCTTCTGTTCCCGAAGCCAGGTGAGCCCCGCTTGCTTTACTTCATCATCAGAGGTGAATCTGGGACCATTCAGCGCCTATTTCAGTGGACTGATGATGTGATAATGGCTCGGCACCAGATCCGGGCTGTAAGGAGGACGTGGGAGACGTCAGAACCCGAGCCGTCGCGCTGTCTCTACTGTCCCTGCTGCTGTATGAGGATGTGCATTGTCATGGTGCAGCAAGACTGTTTTGGACAGCGTTCCTCTTCTTTAACTGTGAATTGCAGGTTTAATTTCATTTTGCAGCAATGCACACTAATTTGCACTGTTCACTGTTTGCCCATGCGCTTGGAAATGCACCAGAACAGGAACCTTCATGTCCCAAAAGAACGTTAACATGATTTTCTTGGGGAAGGGCTGACTTTTGAATTTCTGCTTTGCTGGAAAAGATGGAAGGCTCCAATACATTTTCTGCCTTTTGCTCTCTAGGTTATCACCCAATTTAAAAATTGCCTTTTACGTTTTGATTCTCCCTCATCTATTAGTGGAAGAAATGGAAAATGGAAAGAATCAAGCAGCAAAATTAGTTTATTCAAGAAATACAGTGCAAGATATTCAGCATGCCGTAAATGCACATAAATAAATCAGACTATCACTGCCTGCACTGACGCTGGACCCGACTCGCTTGAGTAAAATTCTTCCCACTCTGTGGAGTCATACTCTTTCTCTACATTATGAGTGCGCTGGTGTTGTTGGAGATGACCTTGTTGAATAAAATTTTTCCCACATTGCGTGCAGTGATATGGCTTCTCTCCGGTGTGAATACGTTGATGTTGCAGGAGACCAGTCTGTAGTTTAAAACTCTTCCCACAGTCTAAGCAGTGATACGGCTTCTCTCCGGTGTGAATGCGGTGGTGTTGCTGGAGAGCAGTTTGTTGTTTAAAACTTTTCCCACAGTCTAAGCAGTGATATGGTTTCTCTCCTGTGTGGATGCGTTGGTGTCGTTGGAGAGTACCGTACTCAGTAAAACTCCTCCCACAGTAGGAGCAGTGATATGGCTTCTCTCCGGTGTGAATGCGCTGGTGGATCTGGAGGGTAGTATGATTAGTAAAACGTTTCCCACACAGTGAACACTCGTACGGCTTCTCTCCTGTGTGGATGCGCTGATGTCGCTGAAGAGCACCTTGTTGGGCAAAACTCTTTCCACATTGCGTACAATGATACGGCTTCTCTCCAGTGTGAATTCGCTGGTGTCGTTGAAGATGGCCCCTCTGAGTGAAACTGTTTCCACATTGTGAGCAGATATATGGTTTATCTCTGGTGTGAATGCGTTGGTGCTGGTGCAGAGAACTTGGTTGTGTGAAACTCTTTCCACACACTAAACAGTGATATGGCTTCTCTCCTGTGTGGATGCGTTGGTGTGTTTGGAGGTGACACTGTTGAGTAAAACTCTTTCCACACACTGAGCACTGATACGGTTTCTCTCCTGAATGGATGCGGTGGTGTTTTCTGAGACTGCCTGTTAAACTCTCTCCGGAATCTGGGTAGGGCGGGGTTGTTTCAGACATTTGTCTGTTAGTGTTGTTTATGGAGATAGTATCAGAAGTCTTTTGCTCTCTATTAGAGCTTCTTCTAGACATCAGCTTAGAAGAGGACTTTGTTCATATCTAGACCAGAAAATTGAAAAATAAATAAATTAATAAAAGTATTTCAAATGCAACATTTATTATTCAAGACAATAAATGACAAAGCATTATGTAAAGTATTCGTGTTATGTTGGGGTTGTGAATTGTGGATGACCAGAGGCAGTGCAGAGAATCAAAACAGTTTGCCCCTGCATGCCAAATTAAAAACATTTTTTAAAAAGTTTGATTAAAATCACTACCCTGCTGGAACACCCAACTGTGACCACGTTCCATCTTTCTGGCTGATGCACTGAGGAGCCACTTCAGTATTTATAGGTAATCCTTCTTACTTGACATGGGTACTGAGACCCCATATTAAACAGACTCTGGTACAGGTGCTCCCCTAGTTACGATGGCCCAACTTACGATTGCGATCTGCCAAAAACTGTAAAATATTTAGAAAATATTTAAGATTCACAGGCAGGCATCGCTGGCAGGCCAGTGTAACAGAATATGATGTACGATACATTCAGATGACGCCCGGATGTACGCGGATGACGCCCGGATGTACATGACACTTGCCTTGTGTGATGCCTCACTCTCTCCCGCAACTCACAGAGTTACCTTGTGTATCGGTGTACTGTACAGTGCATTACCGCTTGGTTTTTTTGTGTGTGTGTGCTTCAAGAGCTAATTTTAATTTAAAAGCATGTCCTCTAAACGCCCAGCATGTCTCCTACAGGAAAAGACTCCTGGGTAAGCTAGGCTAAGCAGTGGTTTGACATGCATTCTTTTCCATTTACGATGGGTATAGCGGAACACTTTTTTGGGTGGGTGGGGGGTTATAAGTGTTTAACAGCTATCATCAAACCATGGGCTGGATCTGTGGCATGGTTTTTCTGAGGTCTTTGGCACAGTTTCAGTGAAATTCTATATGGGACCCTGCTTTTGATGAGACTTGTGACTAACTTTCTTGTTGCAGAGTGTTTGGAAGGAGCTCCAATTTGCAGTCACTCCCACAGAGGTCTGAGAGGTCACGTAGATATCCTGGCTCACATATAGATAAGTCAATTGCAGAGCAGCCTACAGGTCCCGAGTGAAGGTGAACATAAGAGCCAGCATTCCAGAAGCAAAGGGTGTTTTTTTTTTTTTCAGTGAATTTCTCTAGTGTCTTGCTTTTTTCATTAAAGTTGTTCCCTCTTTATGTAACGTTGTGTTCACTGAAATCAGCAATAAGTATGAATGGGAGTAGAAGCATGCCTGTCTAAATCTTGGGCACAGCCTTTGTAATAGACAGCTAACCAGAATGACTGAGCCACCTGATAGGCATTAGGTGATTGAGTACATTATAAAGTTTTTCAGGGATATGGGGCTGTTTGATCTGGAAAATAAATTCAGACTGTACATTTAAAGCCAGACCATTTGATAACTAACCCTGTAGATAACAATATAGCTACATGAGATCAGCATTGGAAAAAGAGATAAATGACCTGCTGTTGGCCTCTGATCAAGGTTTTGTCTCCCTGTTTGTGCTACATGTAGTACTAATTGATCGGCTAAAAAAATGTTGTTGTATTTTAGGGAACGGCCCTCTTCTGGTTCAGGTCTTATTCGACTGACCATCAGTTTGTTGATGCAAATGGTGATTTCTTTACACATAGTTGGGTGCAGTTTGGTGTAACACAAGGTTCTGTTTTAGGCACACTTTTTTCCTAATACAGTGCTCGCCACAATTATTGGCACCCCTTGTGATGATTAGTAAAAAGGATTAGAAAAGAAAACCCACCTGTTGGTTAAGTAGCTTTATCTCACTCTGGAAAAAAGAGAGAAAACCAACCTTTAATTGAAAAATTTATTCAAAGGAAAACAAAAAAAATCTCATATCAAAAAATAATTTCACCAAAAACTTTTCACCAAAAATGTGTGCCACAATTATTGGCAGCCCTGGAAATTACTGTGACCACAATATAACTAAAGCATGTTTCAATGTAAATGTAAATAGTACATTTTTGAGTTGATTGGCATCTGTAGGAATTTAAACTGTAATCTCTGACTTCCTGATTAACTGGTGTACAATTATGAGGTGACAGACAACGCCACCTTAGTTATCCATCAGCATGGGAAAGATAAGTGAATGCACAAATCAAATGAGGGATAAGAGATTGACCTTCATAAGTCAGGGAACGGATATAGAAAACAACTACGCTCCTGAAAACACCCATTTCTACAGTTAGGGCAATAATAAAAAAAAAGTGGATATGAACTGGAACAGTTACATGCTTGCCTGGAAGAGTACCCAAGTTTATTTTGCCCCCACATACAGTGAGGAGGATGGTAAGGGGAGCCAATTAAATCCCCACAGATCACTGTCAGTGAGTTAATGAAGAAACAAGAAAAAAGTAAAATTTTACCATCAGATTATTTGGAATGTATGCTGGAAAAACCTTTTAGTTGTCACTGACCACAAACATAAGTGCCTGGAGTTTGTGCAACACATCTACAACTTTGACTGGAGCCGTGTTCAATGGAGGGCAAGCCCACCTCAAATGACCAGATTTCAGAAAAAGACTGACCATCTCAGATTTGACTCATACTTTCAAAAAAAACAATGTAATTAATCCCAGTACACAGTGTGCAAAATATTATTGTTCTTATTGTAAAACATGACATATTTGATACCTTAATTAATATAGTTGGGATAAAGATACCAACTTTTTATTTTTAATTTTGTACTAGTTAACACATGTTCTTTCCAGCGATATAACCAAATGCTTTTTATGAAGGACCTTGTCATACATGAGCCATGTGTACTTGAAATATGGGTACAAAATGTGTTTGTTTTTTTTTTAGCACATCATTACTTTCGAAGTTTAATTTAATTTACACAAACAATTAGTTACTAAAAGAGTATTACAATATGAGAAATAAATAATAAAATTTGAGAGACCTGACTAGTTTAAATGTGGAGCTACAGAACTCCAAATATGCTCCAAAGCATAAAATGAAAAGGTTTTTTTTTTCTTTTCCAGATTTCATGAAGCTGTAAAATGGTAAATATGCAGTTATCAGAATCAGAATACTTTATTAACATTGTATTTACATTCATTTCCTTGGGAAACATTGATTTGGGCTGCAAACGAATTAAGAGTCTCAGAACGAATTCAGTTCGTGACCAGAGGTTCCACTGTATTGTGTTTCTTACTATAAAATCCAGAAAAATAACTAACAAAAACTATTATGTGGTAAGTTTGTGACTGAATTAATCAAATTTAAACTTTCTTAGGGGAAAAATTGCTATGGTTCACGTACAAATGGGTTCCCGACACCTTTCCAGGAACGGATTGTGTTTGTGATCCACAGGCATCAGTGATCTTACAGAGCAGATCTGGGTGACTCAGGATGGGTCTCCAGTGTCCAGGTCCTTTACTGTCCCTGTAACACCCTGGGGTCAGATTTACCCCTAACCTTTATTTCACTCTCATATTCAACACTCATTGTTGGTGGACATCCCAGGAGTCTCATAGGACCATTTCATAACATGTAGTAGGAAAGGGTTCATTTAAACAAATAAAAACTCCTGTTTTTGTGCTGACTGAGTCTGACTCATCATTTTAACCCATGGAGGTAATCTTCCTGTGATGATGAGGGGCTCTGGGTCTCAGTGCTCATTACAGACGGTATCAGACTGGGTGCAGGTCCAGGGTTTACCACAGGACACCAAACCGACGCCATTTCTGAATTAATAATAAATCCGCAGGACTAAAACAGCAGCACTTCCGGAGACCTCTGCCCGGCAGTACGGCTTCGTACACGGACAGTGCCGTGATTGTGTGCCTC
>JAQMCW010162986.1:0-11564 GCA_030068335.1 Chrysichthys cranchii
GCCGAACCCGGGGCTCGAACCCAGGACCTTCTCGCTGTGAGGTGACAGTGCTAATCACTCAGCCACCGTGCTGCCTTTCTGTAAAATAAAATAAAATAAAATAAAAAATAGCATAGGTGGCAGAACTAGAATCCAAGATTTAATCCTGAGTTCAGGTTTACTGTCTGAAGTTTTGCATGCTCTCCCCATGTCCATGTTCATTTCTTCTGGGTTCTCCTTTCACCTCCAAAAAAAGGTTTCAGACTCTTATACATTGCTTCTAGTTGTGAATACGTGTGTGAATGTGTGTGTATAGTGCTCTGTAGTCAATCATCCAGGGTGTATTCCCATCTCAAACCAGTGCTCCCAGGATAAGCTCTGGAACCACCAGATAAAATCTGATGTTGCAAATTTTCCAAGATTTCAAAATTCTTGTTAAATCGGATGACGTATAATCCTTTTTTTCCTACTTCCTGGCTCATAAGGGCATTTGTAGTGTTTGAAGTTTGCAGAGTCAGCAGATTAAGAACAGGAAAGTCAGGGAAAATCATAGAGCTTAAAGGATTCAAAGGCTGTTAAAAAAAAAAACAAAAGAGGTCGGAGGGATATTCGGGCAGGATATTCTGTTATACGCAGGGATGGATAAAGTACTGTGAAATGATACTTAAGGAAGAAAAACCATTTCTACTGTGTATTTTCAAATATTTTACATTTTAAATATTTCCATACTCCAAAAGTATGGAAAAAGTGCAGAGCAAAAAAATATATTCATGGGTAAAAGTAAAACCCATTGACATTTAAACATACTTTCATGAATATTCAACAACTGAAGAGTTAGTGTAGAGTAAGGAGTCTAACAGTTAAATATTTATAACTGCTAAAAAGAGCAGGACAGGGTTCATTATGCCTGATCCTCCATGCTGGTCCTATAGCACTTAATATCCCCTTTGAAATGCATGCTAAGGCACATTAGCAATGAAAACCAAACTTACCTAGCTAATTTAATTACTCTCTGAGCTCAGCTAGCTCAGCTAGTTAGGTTAGCTCGCTAATTTGCAAATGCTAACTCGCTAAATTATCAAACTACAGTTAAAGGTTCACTCTGTATGATTCAACCAATTGAATGCTCGTCCCTTTCCATCACCTCTCGGGTGTCAGGTATCCATAGTGTGCTTCTAATACATACATTCACACTCCCTTAGTTTTTCTGTACTAAATGATAAGTATGATCCTCCCTCCATTTTGTTTTTTAAATTTGAGTTCTCAAACTTGTTAGCCAGCACCAACAAGCACTGATTCCACTTTTTCTTCCTTCTTCCTTCCGTTCCCTTCTTCTTCTTTCATGTTCCTCTGGTGCTTCCTTCGAGGTTCATGCTGCCACTTACAAAAATGCAAAACACAGAAAGCGCTCTCTATAGGTTTGTCTGTTCTGGGTTACTTTAGCAGCGCAACATGGCGGCTCCGCAAAAGTGAACCCGCTCCCTATGTAGATATTAAGGACTCATTCTAAGCTCAGGGAAACACAATGATTTGTAGTTACTGGTAATTATACACTAGTGAAAACAAATTTATGAATATCTAAAGTATGTAATGCAATATATCGTCAATTTCTGCTAATAGATACCTTCAAAATCCTACATAGTGGACCTTTGATTCAATATACAGGATATCTCAATTTACGTCATCAGTTGGATCAGTAGGACACGAATTAAGTCGAAAAACGACTTAAGTCGAATTAACCACACTAAAAACTGCTAAAAAAAAAACCTCTAACAAGCACTTCCCAGAGCCTATTATGTACTCTATGTGTGTATTTTTATCGTACCGGAAACACTAACACCATCTAGCGATAGAACTATGAGCTCAGCTGATCGTACGGTGTTATTGAACATCAGCAGTTCATATGGTAATGTAATGTATTACTCTAATTTCCTTACTTTTAAATGATTTTATACTTTATATCATAATACAGTGCAATGCTTCATCATGTGTACTTTTTAATTATTCTAGTTGCTTTGTTTTAAAATGTATTTTATGAATCATAATGTACTTTTTAGCATTTATTTTAATGTATTGTATAGGTATACAGTATTGCATTGTATTTTTATATGTATACTTGTAAAAAAAAAAAAAAAGTCTGTATCTTCGAAACTGACGTAGCTCAAAACGACGTAAGTATCCCTGTACTTCTTTAGATTTGATGGTGAATTTTAAAGGCGTATGTTACTAAGGAAAGAAAAAGATTCGTAACAAGAACTTTATGAAGGTTTTTTTTTTTTTTGCAAAATTACCTGAAGCACGTACAAATAATACGCAAGTACAAATCATCCAAAATTTAAGTACAACAACAGAACTATACTTGCTCAAGGATTTTTCACCCCTATAAGAGAATATTTATGAATATTATATTGAGAAAGGGAAATGTAAAATTTTTCAACTGGTCTTTGTGGATCTTTTAGGGTGTCCTTTTTGACTATTACTACCTTATTCCACATACTTTAACCGTTTTTGTTACTTGTAATAATGACCGAACATTATAATTGAAACATCAGACGTTCATCACACTAAATGTCTTTAGTCCTATAAATTTTTGCCTTCTTCACTTTCTTCACTAAAGGAATATAGAGGTTGTACTGTAAATAATTGAGTTCAATAACTGGCAGAAGTGCAAAGCTGAATTTGTGCTGAATCAGAGAATGTAGGCCAGTTGATGATGGTGTAATAAATCAGCAAGTTAAAAAAATATATAGAAAGATTTACCCGGACGGTGCTTTAGGTCTTAGAAGGTTAACAAGTTCAGAAAGACTGACTTCTGATATTTCTAAAGGAAAGAAGGTCAAAACTGAACCACATCCTCCACCCCTCCCCTCAACCAACACCAACACCACCACCACCTTCTTTCCAAGCTAGGCCACGGTGATGCCACTCAGACACGAAGTGTTGACATGATATTACTTTTGTCACTGGAATGCATTCAAAGACCTACAGAACAAAGCACGAAGAGAGAGAAGAGCGAACAGAGAGTGTTTAGTGTCTGGAGATATAACAGTGTGTAGTCATGTGAGAAATGCAGTAAACTAATAAATGAAAAACATGTAGTGCATTTAATTACACACATGCAGGGCAAAGGTTTTCCACAGAGTGAAGCTAGGAAGTTAAAATGCAAAGATTAGGACTAACATCTAAATGCAGGATTTGAGTAATAGTGTCAAGGAAAGTGAGAGCGTGTTTGCATTCATTGGTGCATCTAACTACACGAGCAGATTTGGCTGTTATTTCCTCAAACTGCCTGTGTCCCTGAGGCGCTTCATTATTCATGGGCTTTAATTATCAGTGCCCCATATGTGGCGTTTATTCCTCTTCATTATTTAGAATTTGCGTTTTTTGGGGTTTTTTTTCCCTTCTCAACTTTCGTTTCTTTCGTTTCTCCAGCGAAGACACATCCATCCATGGCTGGGAGTCAGGTGCGCAAAATTAGCCGTGCTCTTTTGATGGTTGGGGCAGCGTATGCTCTGGGAGCGCGTGTATGCAGAAGATGGCACATAGCCCTTGTGATGCGGCATGAGCGGCAGTTAGAAAACATGCGGATGGTATCTTTAAGTGTCTTGGAGAAAGCACCCTAGTGGACAAGAATTAGCATTGGGAAGAAAATGGGGAGGGAAACTCATCTTTCTGCAGCATATCAGCCCATTTCTTGCTTTACTCCCATCTCTAATGTCCAACATATTCCCGATTTTGTCTTCTTCTCACTGATTGTCCCTGTCCACACGTATAAATGTGCTGCAATGTGTGTTGAATCCACATGAACTCACATTTTTCTGTAGCATTACTGTTAAATAAAATTCTGCCATTGTCTCCTCTTTCTAGATTCTCCCATGATTCTCTCTCTCTCTCTCTCTCTCTCTCTCTCTCTCTCTCTCTGTGACTTCATTTCCACATGACAAAAGTAAAATACCAAAATAAAAAAAGTTTTACTTGGTGCATTTCTTCCCATGCCCCCCCCACTTTTTATCCTCTGCAATAAACAGTCTACATTTTAAGTGATGCAATATAAGTGTAAGTCCATTTCACTTTCAATGCCTTGATTGTCGTGATAAAAAAAGACGGATAGGTTAGAATGGGTTTAAGACATAAAAATGGATTTCACATAGAAACATGCATTGATTTTGGAGATTAATGGATGGAGACATCAACACTTCAGAACATATTAAACGGTATGAGTCTGAAAGTTATCCAGACACAGTGCAATCTGAACATCCTGGACTTAAAAGAAACGAAATAAGGAAAAGGTTTTAGGAAAAGATTTTTAAAAATTTAAAATAAAAAAGGAACTACTGTATTTCATATCTTGAATATTCAGTACTTCTAAGTCGCTACTGAAAGTTACGCAAGTTGGTAGAGCTGACGACGTTAGCTCCTTTATATGAAAGGTCAGATGTTTTTTTTCTTTGAGTCAAAGCAAGTTTTCAGGCAACATGATGGATTTTACTCTAACAATGTCAGTATCTTTAAATTTTATATAAATTTGTGGAAGTTCATAGTAGCTCAAGTGTCATTCAAGCAAATGGGGGAAAAAATAAATATAAGGAAATTCTGAAATTCATGCAAATATTTTGGATAAATTTTGCTGACAGTATCATTTGTAATGTATAATCTTGTATTGAGTACGAAAAGAATGCAAAAACGAGATAAATATGTGTTGCTGTAGATAAGGGCGTTTACCAAATGGCAAAAATGGGGCATGTCACCATAAAATACGTCCAGTTGGTCAAAAAAATGAAAAGTTTTATTAAGATTTATCGGATATTCTAAATGTGCAGTTAAAGGGGTCATTTGTTAATATTGGCGCAGCCATTTTAGGGAAATTAAACCAAAAATGTTTAAAATGTCATCATTTAAATGGAAAATCAGCTATAAAATTGGATGCGGAAATTGAGATTAATGCAGAGCAGCCAGACAGATGTCATGTTTAGTCATATTTATGGGTTGTTTTACAGTATAATGAATTGGTGATGGATACATCACAGTTTAATATATGCATGTATGGCAAATAAAAGAAAAAACAATATTTTGGTCATTTTAATATGTACTCTTGTTTCAGATCACTAGATCTTGGAATGAACTTTCACCTCATTTTGTGGTGACATGCCCCAAATGTAAATTTAAATGTAAAACAGAAGCATTTTTACTCGTGTCATTTTTACTGATGTAAGACATCTTGGGCTCCACTGGACACTCGCTTGGATTGGGTGGTTTGGAATGCTGAAACGACAAAAACAAGATATCAAAACCATAAAAAATAGTGAGTACATTTATCATCATGTTTAGGGCTCAATAAAAAAAAACTCTATATAATTTTTTCTAAATTTGATTTTTAGTCTGAGGCACAGCCTTTGATGCTGTGATGCTGTTTATCAAAGCACAAACAAGCTCCAATGTTTACTTTAATTTAAAATGCATTAATATTGTTATACAGTTAAATCTATCAATAAGATATAACCTGTTTTCATCTATTATTATTAAGAGATGTTTGGTCATTTATGAACATGCATCATAGTGTATGTGTATGGTCAAAAGTATGTGGACACCCCAGAATTGACCATTCCTTTCCAAAACCACGGCCATTAATATGGAGCTATTCTCCCTTTGCGGCTATTACAGCCTCCGTGCTTTTGACAAGGCTGTCCACTCGGTTTTGGAACACGACTTTGGAGATTTGTACTCATCATGCCACAAGAGCATCGGTGAGGTTGAGGCACGGAGGCCTGGTGCATAGCTGTCATTCCAGTTCATATCAAAGGTGTTTAGTTGGGTTGAGGTCAGGTCTCTGTGCAGGCCTCTCGAATTCTTCCACATCAATCTCGGCAAAACATGAACCTTTTACGCAATGAAAACAAATCCCAACTGCGATATGTGTTCGAATTGATGCGCATTTTTCGTGAGCTTATGTTGGCTGAGCATTGCTGTCCTCGCTAACCTGAAGTTTGCAGAACTCAGACATGGTCTGTTCTCCTGACCGTGCTGATGCAGTTGTGCTAATGGACTTTAATGAGGGTAGTGTAATTAGACTGTACCTGCTTTACCTTTCCGGTAGCACAGTGTTAATGTGCTAGAAAATTACCCAGGGCCAAGCATTAACTCAGGAAATTACGCCTAATGTCAAACTCTGAATGCTGGGAAAATGTGCTGCATTAACCGCTTACACAGTTGAGTAAAGTCTCCCGGTCATCACCACTTTATTTCTCCTCCTCCCTCGCTGTCTGCTATATACAGCAGATGGTGTGTGTAGTTCTTGCATCAGATTTTCCCTGCTGCAGAAATGTTTTGTATTCAAGTGTCTGATTATAAATGAAACCAATTACAAAAATTAGGAATTAAAGTGCTTTGTTCCTCTGAGAGTAACTGCTTAAAGGTCTTGTATAAATGTTTCTTCCTGTCTTTCCTTTTCATCCCTTCTTTCTTCATTTCTGTCTGCTCTTCCTTACTTTCTACCTTCCCTCTCTCTCTTTTCTTCCTTCCGTCCTCCCTTCTTTACCTTCCTTCCTTCCTTCCTACTTATTCATGTCTTCCTTCCTTCCTTCCTTCCTTCATCTCCTTTTCCCCTCTGTCCCTTCTTACATTCTTTATGATTCCTCCAACCAATTATTTCAATTCAAAGGGCGACGCTGTGGTGGATCCTCACAGCTTCAGCGTCCCCTGTTTGATCCTCAGCTCCACTCTGTGTTCCCCTGGAGACAGCATAGGCTTCATCCGGTTCTCCAGTTTTCTTCTACCTCCCAAAAACATGTCAGTAGGTTGACTGGCTAAGCCAAATTTCCCCTGTTTGTGAATGAGTGTGTGCACTGGTGCACCAATCCGTAGTGTATTCCCGCCTATTCCCGTCTACGCCCAGTGTTCCCAGGATAGGCTTCAGATCCAGCCTGACCCTGACTAGGATAAATCAGTTTCCGAAGATGAAAGAATCATTTAATTAAATAAAACTAACAGCCTCCCTACTTTTGGACACCTTTTCCGTGTAAACACACTCACCAACGAAGGTGAGACAAAATGAAGAAGAATGAAGACTGAAAAACTATGAGGTCTCCCCAGCTGAAGAGACTGCCAAGGGGATAGATTTGGCAAAACGCCTGGCCTTGTAACTATGCTGAAGCTTGTCCAAGACATTGTTCTACTGTAGACAAAAACCTTTCCAAAATGTCTGTTTAAGTTTTTGACAGAAACGGGAACACAAAGAGAAAGGCTGTTTGTAACTTGACCACTTCACCAGTGGAAAGCTTCAACGTTCTGGTTCGAAACGGAATGAAATCAGTGTACATTTCATAACAAGTCCATTTTTCAGTTAATACCCTGAAATATAGCAGAGTTAGTTTTAGGATGGATGTTCTATGGTAGCATTTATTCTAACAGAGATATCTGGATTAAAGAGGATGGGGAAATGGAGCAGGGGGATTAAAGAGAGAGGAATTAAAAAAAAAAAAAAGCAAATATGAAGAAGAGAGTAATTTGCATGTCTTAGAAAAGCTTGTGCTAATCTCGAAATGATTTTTTTTGTTTGTTACAGTAGTGGAAAATGAGAATGACATCTAAGCAGTCACTGATCCTATATTTGGGGAGTTGGAGTTCATAAACTTTTATACTGTGAAATCTTATTGTGGATTAGAGCAAAATGTGATTCTAATGATGTCTCAGATATCTGTGGCTGGGAGTCAAGTGAGCAAAATAGGCTGGCATACTCTCACTCACCTGTCAATCACAGTGACACGCCCACCTTCCAGAAACATGTAGGTATACTGGCTATGCTAAATTGCCCCAGATGTGAATGATTGTGTGCACTGGTGCCCCAATCCATGGTGAATTCCCCATATAGGTCCAGGATCCACCTGGATTAACGTTGGATTGAAGAACATATTGCAACAAAGGGTGACGTTGAGGATGGTTTGGAGATGGAATCAGGTCTTGTGATGGAATTCAAATGAAATGTGCAAATCAAAGAGCAATGGGGAATACAAAGCTTACACAAAGTGAGTCCTCAAATATGTTCCCCCATCTGCAAGAAGACAAGAGTCCAGATTCCTGTAGAGCTGGCACTGTTCTCTGGGGTTGTCCAAGTGCAAAGGCCAGGAGCTTAAGATAGAGCCTGGCAGCATGGGAAGTGATGAGCCCTTTGAATGACTTAATGTCAGGTCTGGAATTCAGCTCCTACCAGGTACACCTTATGCTGTACAGGAGCGACCTTCCGTCAGCTTTTATACAATATAATGAGATCTAGAGACCAATACCACTTTTGAATAAACTAATTTTGAATGCTGATGTTGCATTTAAGCTGATTAAGCTGATGTTGCTTTGATTTGTTCACCTTTCTGGATGTTGCACAATCAAGGGGCAGCATTCTCATGTCCTTACAGTGGAACCTCTGGTCATGAACTTAATTCATTCCGAGACTCTGTTCGTGACCCGATTTGTTCGCGACCCGAACCAATTTTTCCCATTGAAATGAATGCAAATACAATCAATGTGTTTTAGCCCTTAAAACATGTTTTTTTAAAGTGTATTATGGGTTTATGTGTGGCCAGAAAACATAGAATAAAATTAAAGTAACCTTAATTATAGAAAAATAAAACTAAATTAAACAAACAGTTGATTTTAATGCATGTTACCTTTGCGGTGGATATGTAGTTGCTGGCGTAGGTGGCGGTTCTCTGGTTTTGCGATTATTTCTTTCTTTATTTCAGCTGTTATACACTTAGGCTTCTTACTCTAACTGCCATGTCCACTTTCTTGGGACCCATAATGAAGCTTATCGAGCAAAAATGCAGAGAAACACAACGAAAAAATGCACTGAACACGTTCACACCACTAGTGTGTGACCAGAACTGAAGCTTTCTTTTAAGCACAGAAAAAAAAGTCAAAGTGTGAACAATCCTTAATTATACAAAAACTTACTGTAAACAACCAAGAAAACTGTAAACAACCAAGAAAACTAACCTTGCATGAGTCGACTCTGGCATTAAGGAAGTGAAGAGGAAGATGGGCAGGGAGGAGGTTACTGTACAGTGAATGAACACATGTCCGAGACCGATTAAAGGGACACATGCGTCTTTGTTAGGTACGCAATGCGCAATTGTGCAATACGCAAACAGAAAACGGAAAAACATTGGCGCACACAAAACAGAAGGGGAAAATGCCCGAGGCTCTGTTTGTTCAGCACCCGATTATGTGGCCGTGACCAGACACAAAATCTGGGCAAATTTTTTGGCCTGGAGCCGATTTGTTTGTGTTCGGAGGCATTCGTGACCAGAGGTTCCACTGTATTTCGTTCAACTGAGTTATTATTGCACCTAGTGGACAAGAATGGGAAGCAGGAATTTTCAGTGAATGAGGCACAGTGAACAGAACAGTTAATTACACGTTGCCAGGTTTGTGTTTTTTTTTACAGTAAATCAGACTCATTTAAAAATATTTCACTGCGTCCAAGATCTTTATTTTGTCACAAATAGCAAGATCAATTCAATCATTTCCTTTGAACAAAGACAAAGTGTAAGTGCAGACAGTGTGTATATGATGCACAGAATCATTTCTGTTGTAAGATACAGTATATTGTAAATATTGAGAAGAGAGAGAGAAAGTACAATTATGGAATGGGTGACATCTTTTACGTGAAAAATGTGTGTGTTTGCCACGTGGGAAACAAGGTCACCTTTATTAATCTTTCACTTTTAATAAAGGCCAAGTTTAGAATTCTGTCTTACAGATACGTTAGGCACTAATACAGGCCTGGAACTGGATCTTATAGAAAATAATCCCAATTTGCAATCACGATACTGCTTCAGAAAAAAAACACAAGTAGATGTCATTCAGCCCTATTTCAGAGCTCTATGGATTGCTTCTTGTTGTCCGTCATTGATGAGCCTAGTAAGTACACCGCCTTGTCTTATGCCAGGGAATTGGGAAGCAGAGAAGGGCTACTTGATACACTCTAGCAGGTTAATAGGCACCGCCTGAGAGAACAAATGTGCAGCTAGCGGGTGACTAAAGCAGCACCACGTCCAGCAACATAGTCTGCTCAGAAATTGGGCTGTAGTGAACACTGGGCACAATGCGATAGAAGTCAGCCCAGATGGGAACCCAGTCCATTGCAAGCCACCATGCACACACACATTCACACTTAGCAATTTAGCGTAATCACTTGCATGTTTCAAAACAGAAGAACCCAGAGAAAACCCTCACAAAAAACATGAGGGTTTACACACAGACAGTAACCTGAGCTCAGGATTTAAACCCTGGAGGTCGGATCGACCCTGGAGCTGTGCTGCAACGATGATCACCATCCGCTGCATCACCAGGCTGCCTGTTACGGTTTCAGTCAAACAATTATAAAAACCCACACGATACTGTATGTACCATGAGTTATTAGGAAAATAAAATCAGTTTAAAAAAGAATTTATGTATGTCAGCTGGCTGTTTACCATATAGATTGAATGCACTGAAACACATAAATGTATTTAGCAGCAAATCATTTTGGCCATCCGATAAATATTTCAAAGCAAAAGGGAACTCAAAAGCAACATGCACATGCATCTTTTCTTTTCCAGTTCTAAGTAAAGATTTGTGATGTAAAATGATCTGGTGACATTCTCTAATTTGACCCTGATCCAGGAAAAGCGAGTCAGATCCTTGTGCATTCATTTTGTTAATATTTCATCATATTTTAATCCAAAATCCTTTTTCAGTCAACGTTTTCTCACTCAGTCCGCCACAGTTAAAATTCCTGTCTGATTCATGGTTGAACTCGGTCTCTGTCCTATACAGGAAGATCCTTGAAGTGAAAATTATCGATGATGAGGAGTACGAAAAGAACAAGACCTTCACCATCCACCTGGGGGAGCCCATTCTGCTGGAGATTGGACAGAAGCATGGTAAGGAAACGTTCTCTTTTGAGCAGATCCAGGTTAACTTACATTACTCAAACGGTCTACAACAGTCTCACCAGTCTTGATGGGGAAAATGACAGACAGGAAATAAATCCAGAGTTTTACCATCTACATCATCATATTTGCTGTTAGCAAATGTCTTAAGGTGGATCATTTTTATTTTTGTGGAACCAATAACAATAGCACCATCAATGATCATAAGTAAAAAATACGCAAAAATGGTGTGCAGAAGCAAAACCAGGACTGATTTCTTCCTAACCCAGATGTAGAGTCATGCAGCCTGTTAGTGATTTATATCAGGCATCATGTCAGGTGATTACGCATAAAAAACACCCCCTAGTTTTTATGTGTATTGGGACTAATTTACTTAATCTTGCTTCACTGATACATCCGTAACATTGTCAACATTTACTGAGAAGATTCAATAATACAGTAAGGAGTCCCAGAATTGCTACTTTTAATCTTTTAATACTACATCGTAGACCAGTTCAGCCTGCATTTTGGCAGCTTTTCGCCCCTAAACCTTCCCAAATTGTCAGTCAGGACTTTTTCATTACTATTATAAGTAATACTGATATTTTGGACAGTGTTCAGGGTGGCAGTAATTTACACCTCATGCTGTGTCTAATTAATTTTGGGGGTTGGGTTGCTGGC
>JAQMCW010163016.1:0-11563 GCA_030068335.1 Chrysichthys cranchii
TGTGGAACGAATTATCTGAGTTTCCATTATTTCTTATGGGGAAACCCGCTTTGATATACGAGTGATTTGGATTACAATGTCTCCGGAACGAATTATGCTCACAGTGCAAGGTTCCACTGTACTTGGTCATTCATTCATTGTGGAAAGTGATCCAATATCACATATCTGTGAGTGTCAAAAGTATGTGAACCTTTGCTTTCAGGCCCCCTTGTACAGCGGTTACTGCAACTAAACGTTCCGGTGACTGTTGATCAGTCCCGCATGTCAGCTTGGAGGAATTTTAGTCCATTCCTTCCTACAGCACAGCTCCAGTTCGGGGATTTTGATGGATTTCCTCACATGAACTGCTTTTCATGAACACAACATTTCTATTGGATTAAGGTCAGGACTTTTACTTGGTCTTTGTAAAATATTAATTTACTTCTTTTTTTTTTTTTTTTATTTAAGTAAAGTTAACAATAGTGACATTAAAAGGGACAGACCAGACAAAACAAGGACAGAAGACAGAATAATTTTATTCTTTTAAAATCATTCTTTAGTAGATGATAAATAATGATTCTCTTTAGATTCAGTTCATGGACAGATGTCCTGATATTGTCCTTTAGAATTTTCTGGTATAATTCAGAGTTCATTGTCCCATCAGTGATGGCAAGCCATCCTGCCGCAGGTGCAGAAAAACTGGTCCAAACCATGACGCTACCACTTCCATCTTTCTCAGATGTTATAAGGTTCTTAGATGGCAAGGCCCTCATGCTGGAATGCAGTGTTTTTCTTTTCTCCAAATATAACTCTTCTCATTTAAAACAAAAGTTCTATTTTGGCCTCATCCAGACACATTTCTTTCAGCAGTCTTCTGGTTTGTCCATGTGATGTTTAGCAAACTGTAGATGGGCAGCGGTGTTCTTTTTGCAGTGTTCTTTTCGTTGTTGGTTGACCTCTCCCGGAGAGGGTAAAATCATCTCGAGTTTCACTGATCTGTCTGACTGTCAATGGTGGAGTCCAAACTCTCAAAAAAAAAAAAAAAAGATATTGCTTTGTAACCTTTACCAGCATGATGAGCATCAACAACTCTTTTTCTGAGGTCCTCAGAAATCTCCTTAGTTCATGCTATGGTACTGTTCAACACGCTGTGAAGATCAGATTTTTATAGAGCCTGTCAGGATGCAGGCTTCAGATGGCATGTAGCGTTTTTATTAAAAACTTCAAGCTAACGGATCTAGGCAACCAGAAATGTCAAAAAACAAACAGGGGTCAGACAAGGCAGAAACAGATTGACTGAGATTATAGCAAAAGGGCAAGAAACAAAGTACAAAACTAGGGTCAGGGGCATGGATTTAAACCTTGGTAAAGTCAGAGCTGAGTGTTTAGTTGTCAACTGAAACAAACAAAGTCATTTAAATTGAGTCTGTGATGATGAAAAGGTTCTGCGATTTAAAAGTGAGGTGACTGTGGGTGGTGAAGTGCATGTGGGGGGGGCTGCGACCCATATTTTAAGGCCACTAAGTGCTGGGAACCAGAGTCTGGAGTGCAGGCAGGTGTTCAGACATGACACATCCCTCTTCTTTAAATAAAACAGGGTGTCCACTGAACTCCTGATCATCTTATCAACCTATCTTAAGAATCATCTAATTGATTAATTATTTTATCTTCAAATTACCTAATTAATCCGAGCCGTTCACATACTTTTGACACTCACAGATGTGTAAAATTGGATAATATCTCTTAATAAATAAACGACCAAGTGTAATATTGTTGTCTCGTTTGTTCTATTACATTCTTTTTTCTTTTTTTTTTTTATCTACCATTAAGACTTAGGAAAATCTGATGATGTTTTATGTCACATTTATGCAGAAATATAAAAAAAAAAAAATAATTCCAAAGGGTTCACAAACTTCCAAGCACCGCTGAATGTGCACCTATGCATATCTTAAGATATATCTCCAAGAAAGTACTTCAAGGTTGCACGTGTTATTTATCATGTTTCATGTTCAATTACAGAGTCCCTCATGGCCTGCAGTTCCATTTATCCAGTCATCCATGCAATTAACCCACTATATACAAATATTTATCTGCTTTATTTCTTTATTTATTTGTTTGTTCATTTTTTTGTAGAGTCTTCAAGAAGCACTATAATATACAGTCATGTATTGACCTGGAAAATTGCAATTTTACATTTTGGTGCTCTTTTGAGAAGAGCAAAATATCAAACAGCTTCAGCTCCCAGAGGAACACAGAGGTCTGAGCTGCCACAATTCATGATTTTCATCAAAAGCTCAAGGTTTTATCAGTGTAGGATTCCTTCAAATCCAATTGCCTACTAATGAACTGCCCTATGAACAAGTCAGGGTAAAGGTTCTCATTTGAGCAGATCATTAGCTCAAATGCCTTTTGACAACAAAGATTCATTGTCACTGTGAAGAAAATAGAGTCTCATCTTCTTCAGTGGATAGACAGAGAGAGAGAGAGAGAGAGAGAGAGAGAGAGAGAGAGAGAAGAAGAAGAAGAAGAAGAAGAAGAACCAGAACCAGAACCAGAACAAGAAGAATGAGTAATGCTGCTGAAAATCTTTATCCTGAATGATAGTGAAACATCATATTTTTGTTCAGGTATGTTGATTTTGTTTTTTACTGATAAATTGCTCTTTGTTGTACTTTGTGGACTTCAAGCATTTTCATGAGTTTGTATCTTCAACAAATGCTCAGAATTAGGTGCCTATTTACAGAGCAAACACCCACAGATCACTTCATAATTGTTAGTTATTATTTCTGGCTGCCAGTACGGACATTATGAAGGAGACTTTTAGGCAAAGCAACACTTTCAAAGTTTCCAGAAGTTGCAGAAGTTTCTCATAGTGTGCTGCAGGAGAAATGGTCTTTGATATGGCTAATTATGTCAAGTAGCAGCTGCTTTGTCAGACTAAATAGGTCTCTATGGTATTACAAGTTAATTCAACATATGTGCACAGTGCAAAACAGTGCTGCTTGCTATGTACATTTTTAGAACGATTTCTGTGGACACTGCCGACTGATTCAACAGAGTATAAAATCTTGAAAACACTGGATAATTATTACGTTAGGGCCTTAATAGTTTGGTCACTCTGTGTTAAGGTCTGCATAGAGCATAGTGCCATAATAACCAGTCAGCTGGAGAACATATTGTGACCTACCTTAAAGATTATGCACTGTTTTGTTTTTTTTTCTAAAGCTTGGTTGTCCTTCATGGTATCGTTATTTTCCACCTGCATCAGTGCTACTGTACCTAATGCATTTGTTATGCTATTATTATTTTTTTTAATTTCCTTTTTTTTTTTTTTGGTCTAATCAGGGTTGTTTTTCATATATTCAATAGATTTTCTATTTTAAAAGTTTCCATTGTGAGATATCCAGGTTGCTGCTCATATCAGCGCATCCCAAAGAATCACTGGTCATTGACCTATTGTATTATGTTTCTCATAAACTGCTGAATTTACTAGAATATATAAGTTTTGATGCACAGTGCCAAACGAAGGAGAATGGGCTTCAACTGAGTGAGTTTTAGCTCCTTTCAAGGTTCTCCCTCATAGCTCCACCTTAGAGATTATGTATGTATTTATTTATTTATTTATTTATTTATTTATTTGGCAGGTCTCACCCTTGGCATGCTTACTAGGCATTTAATGCAATGTTAGCAGTAAACCTGCTATGTGACAATCTGAATGCAAAAAAAAATGTCAATTAACTAAAAAGCTGTTGTAGACCTGTGTGACTCTCTTTTTCACATAACGTTTCACAACATTTAACCCCTACTTCTGCCTGCTGTCAGCGCTGTTCATTTTCACTGCCCTCTGCATCTAATCATATGAGACATTGAAGGCCATGTCTTATGATATACTGTATGTGCATGTAATGCATGCATATGGTGTGTATCACATCATTAACATCTCTCAATTTTTTTTCATGTTGTTTTGGTGGAAGGTTTAACAATGTGGATTTTATTGAAAATGAGAGACATTTATATATTTATCATTTCCATATGCAATATCTATATTTTTTCGTCCAAATTTGCAGAATATACTTTTACCAGCTATCTTGTTTTCAACATGTTGCTTTTTAACATTTGTTTTAGACAAATGTAGACAATATTTAAAAAATTTCTGTGCCCACAAACCTCCATAAACATTTCAGCCCACAGAGAGCTGAGAGCATGGGATGAATGATAAATGTAAAGGCTGGAAGGCGGAATTGGAAGTTCTTTTGATTTACTTCTATATCAGTAAAAATAATGAATAATATGTCATATTAATAGTAATAATAAGTAAGCACTAAATCTTCCACTAGCTGAGGCATTTGTTTACAGCAACCAGCTCATGTTCTTTATTTTTCTGATTATTTACATAATGCCAATAATATAAAATGGCTGGTTTTCACAAACTTTCCTGATGTTATATAGGCTACAAAGCACGGCTAAAAGCCAGTGCATAAGGGCACTCGAAGATTCCCCGACGTTCAAGTACCGCTGCCTGTTCATCTAAATAAACCCTATTTGGATTTTTATGCCTGTGTCCAGCCTGCGCATGTGTGTGTATAAACCCTGTAAACGTGACAGGCATCTGCTAAATGCTGTAAATTTAATAAAAATAAGCAATATAAACTTGAAAGTATATTCCATATATGTGCTGGCAAAATGAGTCAGAATGTGCATGGGCTAATTATGAGCTAAGAGGCAAAACATGGTTTCGTTGAAATGGGATTTTCTGAAAAATGAGTCCATAAAGCCGTCATTTTTTGATCCCCATGATAAAACAGTATGTCTTCATTGATTCGTCCTTTGGCGTAATATTCCATGATAAATCCATGTTTTTCACCGCGCACTTGCGGCGAGACGGGGGAATCCCCCTACACATGTTTGGTATCATTGTGAAGCGTAGTTCCTCTACTTCCTGATAATACACATGGAATTCCCGATGACGCTTTTATGAACCGATGGAAAGCGAGTTCCCAAACCCCGTTAGACGTAAACAAAAGTGGCTAGTTGCTAGGTGGTTATATTTTTGTCTGATTTCAACAAACCAGGCCTCATTTTGAAGGTCTTTATATGGACAATGTGGCAGTAACAATAACTCACGTTTTAAAATATCCTCATTCCGACTCATTTTGCCAGCACGGGTCACATATAAAAGCATATCAGGTCTTATGCATGCATTTACACACACTCATGACTAGAAGAAGGATACAAGCATTTGATTTCTTAAGTTACAGGAATTACGAGTACCAAATTACCTGTGAAAATTCTTGTATGACTTGTATGATTTATAATAAATTTGTTTGTTTGCAGCTGGATGAGAGCTATTCATTCTCTTTTTGTTTTATGTGAATCTCATGTTCTTCACGCGGGACAAATTTAACCCCTCATAGATGTTGTCCGTCTAGTGTTTTGCTCCTTAATGTTAAGTGGAGGATTTCAAGTTGGTATCTCGTTTACTTCTCTGCGACTACCACCATATCAGTGGGTGCTGGATGTACATTATCCGGAACGTAACCCTCACGATAGGCGGGGGTTCACTGTAGTTCTTTCTTCTTTTATGTACTGCATTAAGTGCATTTATCTGAGTGCATTTAATAATGCACATTTTTTTCTATACAACTTTTTATATGTTCTTGTTGCATAGTGTTACTCACATAATCTCATGTTTGCCCTCAGAAAACAGGGATTTTAATTTCTAACTAGATTTCCCATCTCTGCAAGTCTCTTTAGTGCTCTTACTCTATTTTTGGCTGCTACTACACTGCTTTTTCAGACTACGGCCTTGGGCAGCGTCTGTTCTTACTGTTTTTCTGGACGTTGTCTGTTCTTTCTTAGCAACATTTCTGTAATTACATTATATAAAGTAATGGGGTTTTTGGGGGTTTTTTTTGTCTTTTTTTACTGAAGACAGTTATGCTTGAAATCATTTAACTTTCAGTCATACTAAACTCACACTGTGTACTTACAGTACTTTTACACTCTGTGAAAATGAAACCACCAAACATTAATTACAGTGAAATTTGACTTCAAAACACATGTACAGAAGTAGTTTTCTGTTTTTTTGTTTTGTTTTGTTTTTGTTTTGTTTTTTAGCCAGTTGAAACTAAGCACACAGGTCTTGTACTGAAGAGTGATTACAAAGTACAGTAATCCCCCGCAATACCGCGGTTCACCCCTCGCAGGTTCAGTGCATCACGTTTTTTAAAATTTGAATCGCGGATTTTTTTTTTTATTTCGTGGGACTGGAATATAAAAAATATTTTTTAAAAATGTCAATTCAAACATATTAAAAGAATATTAAACAGAAATAAAATACAGTATGAATTTCATCAGTTCATGAATACACAATGAAAACGCAGTTTACGCCACTTCCGCTTGTCAGGCGGACCAGTCAGGTGACCTCCAGGGAAGTGCTAGGATTGGCTAGGATGGATATAAACAGGAAGTGACCTCACCGGCAGTAAGTACGCATGTAGCATTTTATATGTTGTGAAAATGATGTAGGTTTAAGAGTGTAGAAAGTGTTTAAGAGCATAGGACGTGTTTATAAGAGTGTGGGAAAGGTTAATAAAAGAGTAGGAAGGGTTTATAAAGCCTTAAAATATATATAAATAATAAAATAATTGTAACGTCGCTACTTTGTGGATTTCACCTGTCACCTGGCACCGGAACGTAACCCCTGCTATAGGCGGGGCATTACTGTATCCAGTTACAAGTTAAATTTTTAAAAAGTGAATCAATGGATATGTATTCGCTAGTCATTCTAGTTAGTCATCATGTGCAAAAGGTGGATAACTGGGTTGAGATCCGGCACGTGAATGACAAGCCCAGGTTTTTCCGAAGCACTTGCATGTCATTCTGCATTTTTGATACATAATGTTATTCGTATTTGTCGTGTGTATTTTTCAATGTTTAATTTAAATTTTTAATTTTAATGGTTCATTTCTTTTCTCATTTTGTTGATTTTAATTAAGGTGTAGCAGGTGGATGTGTGGTTTACTGATGGTCTGCACTGGGAGGTGTTTAGGGATGAGCTAGAGGGGTAATGACTAACATGGAACACCTGAGCCTTGTTGTCCCTTGATTATTTGTGTGATATCTCTCTCTCTCTCTCTCTCTCTCTCTCTCTCTCTCTCTCTCTCTCTCTCTCTTCCTTCCTTCCTTCCTTGAGCAGTGAGTTGAGCATGTGTACTTGCGAGGGGCATGAGCTTAAAAGCTGCAACTTTAGTTGTAATAAATAAACAAACAAGCAAATAAATAAATAAATAATGAGTTTTACAGTACGGACCAAGGGCACCGTCCCAAATAAAAAGCTCATGTGTGCTCTTGTTTCTTTCACTTGTCATCCATAGAAAAGTAAGAGTTTGTCCTTCGTTCCTAAAATGCATTTTTTTTTTTTGTCATACAAGATAAATAAAAAATAAATAAAAATAGAAAATAGATAAGAAAATAAATAAAATACTCGGCCATATGGAGTAAAGCCTAGACTTTGGCAGAAGAAGGCAAGCGTGCTCAGATTAACTCGGCGCAAATAAAAGACAAGATCTTCTAAAGTGGCTCAAATGAATCCAGTGGAAAACCAAGACGATAAACAGAATGAATTCACTCAATAGAAAAACCCAGATTTGTTGTGTTATGACCCGTGACAGAACCCTACACCTCCAGGTTTCTTCCACTACAATCCACTTCTGTTGCAAGATCTCCCATCTGTCTGTGGTGTTAATGATGGCTGCAGTGGCTTCGCTAAAGTAAAGAGGAAGGCAGAAGGTAGATACAGTATGTCCTTAGCTGATAGTTGTGAATGAAAGGGTTACTCTGAATATTTTGCGTAGCTTTTTAGATTCATTCCGTATTGCATGTGGAGTGTGCCACATTCGTTCAAGGTTTCATAAACATTGGTCTGCTCCAGGAACATCCACGGTCTTCACACACGGTGGAAACAGAGAATACACTGAAATGGAGAGAGGTTGGTGCATGTATTGATTCGTAGATTTTGAGCATATTTAGCCCCGTGGCAAGTGTAAGAACCTGATTCAGGCTTCTTCTTCTTCTTCTTCTTCTTCTTCTTCTTCTTGGAACCTTTTGATCTCCTGAGTAAGCTGTGGGATCTGTGTGTTCGCTTGCCGATGGTTAAGATTGAATTGCATTGATATTGCACAGTTTGTAAAGAGAGGATGAGGGATCACATGAGAAATTGTCAGAGCCCTTACATTAAGAAATTGCCAAACCCTTACATTAAGATCCCTATGGTGTGGGTGGATCTACCAAAACTTGAATCTACCAACTTGACATGAATTATTTTATTAATTTCTGATAAAAGATATACTTATTTAAAGATATACTAATTATTCACAAATAAGGCTGTCTCTAACAATGACTTAAGGCCTTTCTAGAATGTTAATAATAGCACTGGATGGACAAAGAGCCAGTAATTATTATTATATAACTATATATCATATAGTTATTATATAATTAAGTACACTCACATTTAACAAACTAGATCTTAATTATGTGTTTCCCATTAGCATTAATATATTTATTAGTAGAGCATAGAAAATCATAATCAATACAGAAATCATTAAGGCTTTCTGTACTGTGAATATTATTACTCATTCTGGTACAGAAACTTTCTGCATGAGAGATCTACATAAATTCATCATAGGTTTGTGGATCATTTATTTTGCTCTCTATAACTGCATCTTGTCTTAAGAAAACACATTGCTGCAGGAGTGATGACAAGGTGATGGGTTATGCTTTAATAGTCCACAGGTATGTTTTAGATGACTGTTTGGTTCATTAACCTCTCTCGTAGTGAAATTCTGAATAATTTTTGCTCATTGTCTGAGCCTACATTTAAAGCAATGGCAATATTTTGGATATATTTTGATTTGTACTTAATGTTGGTTTCATTCTTTTGCATGTTTTATAGTTCCAGTACATGCATTTATTCTTCATGTGTACATTGAAAGCTGTTTAATATAGAAATACAGCGGTACCTTGGAAGTTGACGTCCTCAAAATTTGACGAAATTGGTATTCGGTGTGATTTCGTCTGATTTTTTTCCCTTGGAAATCGGCGTCGGCGGAGTATTCGACTAACCCATGGGGTAGTGTCAGACAATTTTACATAGCTTTACAAAAATTCATTTGTAACCTTATGTATTGCAAGCCCAGAGAAGAGTTTGCATATTCATTAAATGCTATTTGAAAAGTCAGTAATGTACCTTCTGCTGAAATTTCACCTGTATCTAGTGCTAAAGCAAAACTTACCAGGAGCTTTATTTTGATATCCTGTAGGTCTCTGAAGAAATGTTGGTGTTGCTGCTAGTTTGTGAACAATAAAATGAACTGTATGTTCAGCCATGACTTTGCATATCAAGAGTATACGTAACATTTGAATGCATCACAAAACCCCCGACTGTAGGCGTAATCCATAATTGACTATGTTTGTTCTTGTTAACACACAAACGCTAATTTCTTTTTTTTTTAAGTTAATTGCATGACGGGTTTGTTATCTAGAAGTGTTTGATTTAAAACTAAGGGGTAACTGTTCACCCAAGCTTGTTTAGGGGCTAATTTGTACAAGTTTTTCATGGTAAATGTGAATCCAGTGTCTTCTTTGGAATACAAAAATAATACAGAGTAGATGAATATTCAAAATTGGTATTTGTTGATATTTAGTCTTATATGTATATCTTTGCATAGTTTTTTTTATTTATTTTATTTAATTTTTTACATTTTAGTATAAAGCTAGATATAAGACCTCAGAAAGCAAGCAAGACCGACCCAAGCCTCTTGTACTCCCTGGTACTTCACAAATTTGTTCAATTCCTTTCCTGTCTGCTACATCCGCTCTCAAAACAAGGTCAGTTCCTTCTATTTCGGATATGTTGTCATGCCAAGGTCTGTTAATTGGCCTGCCTTGTGAATGGAAAATGCTGTCATTTAATTTAATGTAAATTAGCTTGCCAATGCTTGGCCAGCTTCCACCTGCAAATCTTGCCATAAATACACATTCTTCCCTGTTTCATAATCCATTGCAGGGTGTTTAACCTGGTGGGGTCCCAAGAGCTTTTCCTGTCAAGTCAGGGATTAGACACTTGCACACACACGCGCGCACGCACGCACGCACGCACGCACGCACGCACGCACGCACGCACGCACGCACGCACGCACGCACACACACACACACACACACACAAATATATGTCTATATACTGACATAATTATTGATGTAGCTAATTAATTCTGTGCCCACACCTAAGTCTAACTCTAACCTTAACATCAGTCCTGTTTTTCTTATTTTCATTAATAAAAAAATGTCCAAATATCCTTTAAAGGCCAAAATTCTCAGATCTTACTGTTCTTGTGAAGCCATTTGGTCATCACAAGGGTATAAAAGCATGCAAACAGAGACACACACACACACACACACACACACACACACACACACACACACACACACACACACACACACGCATGCGTCCTGTTATGCCGTACAGTACTTGCTTACTTAACAACCCAAGCGATTCTGTGTCTCTTGTTTAAATTTAAATTCAATCATAGACAGCTGTGTTTGTCCAATGAAGAAGAAATATATGTTCTGAAAGCTGTCAGTGGCCCAGCTTTTCCTTTCCTAAATTTTAAACAGTTAAACAGTGATAGATCAAATTTGTTCTGCAAAGAAACAAGCTGCGGAATAATTACTCTTTTGCAACAACATTCAAATAGACATGAACGCTATTGTCATAAATGAAGACGAATGTATGCAGCAATAGAAACGTCAGCATGGTCGCCGAAGCGGGGAAAGGAGAGCTCGGTTATAATATTTTGCGCGTTTTCTTTTCCTGTCGAGACATATTTCAATTGCAAATTATGACACCTACCATACAGTGCATGTAATGTGATTTAATGCGAATGTGTAATCGTTTTAAGCAGTCCTAATGACAGAGTACATCACCATCTGCGTGTCCTTCCTGTTCATCTCCTTCTGTAAACATTAGCAAGTCTTATTAGCAGCGCAATGTGTTCTTCATGGCTCCTAGGGCAAGAGACCAGAGCGGGGCCTACTTGATTGAAAAGTGTATTGTTTTGGAGTCATACGATGAATCAGGAGATAGTGTGGATGAACGAGGGTTCTGGAGTCTGAGCTCCACTTACTTTATAAATGTAGTTTCTGCATTCTGTGAGAGATTTGTACCCACCACCCAAAATCATGCCTAGCAAATAGCGTGGCTACTCTATAGACATGTGCCTAGACATGAAATAGTATGTCAAAATTTTACATTGCAGTACGTGAGCTGTTATTATAAAAGGTGTACTATTTTGCAATGCTATGTCACATGTTAGCGTGTGGTTTGCAAAAACAGCCTTTAAATCACCAGCAGTCATGAAATGTGAATGGCTTTAATACACTTTAAACAAGTAGGTCAGAGGGTCCGAAGAGCCCCAGGTGTTTGTGTAACATACCCAAAGTGTTAAGCAATGCAATAATAATAATAATAATAATAATAATAATAATAATAATAATAATAATAATAATAATAATAATAATAATAATA